>CAUYUJ010001758.1:592059-619559 GCA_963575745.1 Prorocentrum cordatum
ATGGTTTGAGTATCTGATATTTTTCCTCCCAGATCTGCCTGTAGGGGGACATGCCCGACCGAACCCTGGGCTTTTCTCTGCCGTGCGCCGCTAAAATGCAGCTTGGGCGTCAAACGTTCTTGCGTCCTTACGGTGGAGGCCCATGCCAAAAAACACCCTGCTTGCATCCAGGGTGCCCTGGGTTTCTTGGGTTTCGATAGTTTTGCGATGGAGAGCGCGACGTTCCCAAACCAAAATCCAATGGACGTCCTGGGGTCTCAGGGTCGGGTTTCTCGTGGAAGGTTTCTTGTGGTCGGACCCCTACTGCACCGCGCGTCCTCAACGGATGAGGGCGGCAGCGAGTTCCATGGCCAGTCCACGAGGGAATTTCCACCGGCTCCCAGACCCTGGCTCCCTTTTCCAGTGGCTCCCTCACCCCACGCCCTCGCTGTGATCCGCACTCTTGACACTGGGGCTGCAGGGACCTGGATCAGCTCCAGGTCGGCCGCTTGCGCTCGCGCCCCCGCGCGCCCCAGCGCGCCCAGGACACGGACTCGCCGAGATCGGACGGGCCCGGCTGGCAGGCGGGGCCCCTGTGGCGCGCGGCGAGCTCGCCGAGGCGCTTGGCCGGCCCGCCGCCCGCCGCGCGGCGCCGTCGGGCGGCGCGCGGCCGGCCGACCACCGCGCGTGGCGCCGTCGGGCCGTCGATAAGGTCGGGGGAGCGTAAGACCTGGGTTTGCCAGGACTCGGGTTCGCCATCGTTTTCTGACGACCGCGCCTCGGATTTTGACGAGGAGGAGTTTCGTGGGATGTCTGCAGCGGGAGGCCTCGTCAAAATGCAGGCTCGGCCCCGTCATTTTTTTGACGACCTCGTCGGGGATTTCCGAGTCCCCTGTACCCAGGTCTTACGTCCCCCTGATAAGGGGGGGAGGTTCAAGTCGGGCATGTCCCTCTACAGAGGGGGATATTCAGAAACAGATTTTGAAAGCAGGCTGAAGGCGATTTTGGGGCTCGTTCTGACAGTGGTTGAACATTGTGGTTGCTGTTTGCCGTGCTTCCTCTGTCTTCCAGAGTCCGCCTGTAGGAGGACACGCCCGACCTAGATTTTGTGGTTGGCGTTCTGGGGGCCTGCCGAAGGAGCCCCGCGCTGGGGGTCAGGCGCGCGGAGTTGTGATGGCGCATGGGAGGAGAGGGGGGAGGACGAGCGAGGCAAGCAGCAACACTCGCTGGGCGTCGGAGAGATCGCGTGCCACAGCGATCTCCGAACAGCACGCGCTCCCCGTGAGGCGATGACCCCGCGAGGGCCCCTCCCGTGCACGCTGCCCCGGTCGGTCTCGCAGTGGTGGACGGCTGGAATTTGGTGGGCTCGGCGCTCTGGGGGGTATCATGCCGAAGGCGCCCCGAGCCCTCGTGGAATGGACGACGCCCGAGCGATGGCGAGTGGTGGATGTTTGGAGTTTGTTGTTAAGTCGGGCACGTCCCCCTACAGGAGGAATCTTCGAGAATA
The DNA here is from genome assembly GCA_963575745.1 of Prorocentrum cordatum. Lineage (NCBI taxonomy): Eukaryota > Dinophyceae > Prorocentrales > Prorocentraceae > Prorocentrum > Prorocentrum cordatum. Next base: position 593,546 of record CAUYUJ010001758.1, read on the forward strand.
GTAGCAGAAATAGTCTGGGGTCGATTCTTCGACTATGCGAGGATTGTTTGGCTATCCTTCATGTTTCTTCCAACATCCGCCTGCAGGAGGAAATGCCCGATCTAAATTTGTAGTCGGCGTCTTGGGGGTCAGGCCGAAGGAGCCCTGGTGCCCTCGTGCTCCCCGCAGTGCGTCTCTGCGAGCAGGCCCCGACGTCGAGAGTGCACGCCTTCGCGCGCACGTGCCTCCGCCTCCTCCTATTCCTCATCGTGCTCCTCGTCGTCGTCGTCCTCCTCCTCCTCCCTTGTGGCCACGAGAGCCGTGCGGCAGTGCCGTGTTCTGTTCTCTCTCTCTCTCTCTCTTTGTTCCCTACCTAGGCTCTGCCTAGAGGGTTCTTACCCTCTATCTTAAAGGGGCCGGGCAGTGTTGCCCGCCCCGGGCGGTTCCCCCGGCATCCGCCCCGCGGTTCCCCCAGTTACGTCTCCTTAGCTTAGCGTTGCTTATCTCATCTTATCTTAGCTTATTTCATCTTAGCTTAGCTTAGCTTCATCTTAGCTCAGGTGGATTCCCTACCTAGGCTCTGCCTAGAAGGTTTCTTACTCTCTATCTTAAAGGGGCCGGGCAGTGTTGCCCGCCCCGGGCGGTTCCCCCAGTCCCCGCCCCGCGGTTCCCCCAGTCCCCTGGGAGATTTAGCTTTAGTTTTAGTTTTAGCTTTAGCTTCAACGTTAGCTGAGCTTTAGCTTAACTTAGCTTAGCTTTAGCTTAGCTTTAGTTTAGATTTAGCTTAGCTTTAGCTTAGCTTTAACTTAGCTGTAGGTTAGCTTTAGCTTAGCTTTAGCTTAGCTTTAGCTTAGCATTAGCTTAGATTTAGCTTAGATGTAGCTCAGCTTTAGCTTAGCTGTAGCTTAACTTTAGCCTAGCTTTACCTTGGATGAACCTTAGCTTTAGCATAGCTTTAGATTTAGCCTTAGCTTAGCGTTAGCTTAGCTTTAGCTTAATTGTAGCTTAGGTGTGGCTTAAGTTTAGCTTAGCTTTAGCTGAACTTTAGCTTAGCTGTAGCTTAGCTTTAGCTTAGTTTGTAGCTTAGCTTTAGCTTAGCTGTATCGTATAGTTAGCTTAGCGGTAGCTTGACGTTAGCTTAGCGTTAGCCTAGATGTAGCTTAGTTTTAGCTTAGCGTTAGCTTAGCTTTAGCTTAGCTTTAGTTTAGCTGTAACTTAGCTTTAGCTTAGCTTTAGCTTGGCTTTACTGTTACTACTAATGCTGCTTTCCTAGGGGCTACAACTCCTAGGTAGGGTCGCAATGGGATAATTTGTCTCTCCCTCTCTCTCTCTCTGCTCGGCCTTCTCTTGACGCCCCAGCCGCTCCGCAGCGGCCCCCGCCGCGGGAGCGCTCTCCCTCCTCCCCTCCCGCCCCGCGGCCGCGTCCCTCTCCTTGCCCGAGTGCGCGTGCGTGCCCCCTCTGCCGCGCGGCGACGCAGGCGGAAATCCGTTCGGCCCTCTCCGCCCTGCTTCACCCGGGGAGCGGCGAGGCCTCCGGCGAGGGGGTGCAGCGGCCGCCGTGCACGCGCGCCCGAGCACGCCGAATCACGCGCTCAATCCCTTCTTGAACTGAGGGGGCCCCGGCGAGGCACGTGGCTCGGCCGTCACACGGAGCCTGGGTGTCCGCAATAGGATCTTGGCCGGGCCCCCTCCCCTCTTGGCCCGTGCGCCAGCCCACCAGGCCAGCTCTGGCCCAGCGATGCGAGGTCTGCCCGCTCTGCTGGCAGGAGGAGGAGGAGGAGGAGGAGGAGGAGGAGGAGGGGAGGAGGAGGAGAGGAGGAGGAGGAGGAGGAGGAGGAGGAGGAAGGGGGGGAGGAGGGGGTGGAGGAGGTGGAGGAGGAGGAGGAGGAGGAAGAGGGGAAGGAGGAGGAGGAGGAGGCGGAGGCGGAGGACCATCAGGCGGGCTCTGTCCCACGATGCGGGGTGTGATGGACCGCGCGTTGCAGGGCCAGCTGGACCACCAGTCTTGTCTTCGCCCGCACTGCGGTGGGGTGATCGGTGGTTGCTCCTCTCTCTGGTGGTGGCGCTTCCATCTTGCTTCCGTGTCCGCGCTCGCACTGCCGAGCTCTACTCACAGCATGGCACGTGACGAGTTGGGCTGCCACGGGCAGCCAGTGTCCTTTCACCTTGAAGGCAGCGCGCCATCGACGCCGATCGTGCGCCACAGCCTGCTCGCACAGTTCCCTCGCCATCCTCATCATCTTCCCATCCCTCATCGTGTTCCTGATTATGCTGCTTACCGGAGATCTGACGCTGCGGAAATATTGCAACTTCGCGAACAATCACGACCAGAGCCTTAGACTCCATCTTCCTGCCGCATGTCTCCAACCCGATCGATCCGTCATGGCCCCGCGGCCCGAAACCGGACGCTTGGCGCGAAAAAGTTGCAACGCCCAGATCTTGGGGTCTTCCCTCCCCCCCCGCCCGCCTGAGCGCTGGCCCCCTCCCCCCTCCCCCCTTCCCCGCGAGGCTGCTCGGCGCAGCCGCGGGCGAGCTGGGCACTGGGCTGGGGGCCGCGATGAGATCGCCCAGGATGGACTTCTCCGAGCCGCCCTTCGCGAGCGACGACTGGAAGGGCGACAAGGAGGCCCGCCCCGAAGGGCAACAGGAACGGCGGCACGTTCTCGGGGGCCTCTTGGGGACAGTTTTGGGGCATCTTGCGAACAGTTTTGGAGCTTTTTGGCGGCCTCCTGGGGGCCTCTTGGGAGCCTCTGGGGAGGCTCTTTGGGGCTTCCTGGGGCCTCCTGGGGGTCTCTTGGGGGCCTCCTGGGGCCTCTTCGGGGCTTCTTGGGGCTTCCTGAGGGCCTTTTTTCGGCTCCTTTTTTGATTGGGCCCCCTCTTGGAACCGTCTTGGGGACCTCCTGAGCCGTGTTGGAGGCCTCTTGGGCCGTCTTGCGTTTAGGGACCCTCTTGGAGACCTCTTGGACCTTCTTGGTGCGATCCTGGGGGCTTCTGATGGCGGCTTGGAGCGTCGGGAAGGCGAAAAGGTGAGAAAGTCAAACACATTATGAAACACCTAAAGCAAATACCTGATTTGAACCTCTCGGGGCCTTTTTGGGAAGCCTCTCGGAGGCCTCTTGAGACGTCTTGGGCGTTCTTCGGCCGACTGCAGGCCATCTTGGGCGTCCCGGACCAGTTTGGCGATTCGGGGTCCTCTCGCACCGTCTTGGGGGCCTCTCAGGACCCTCTTGGCCCGTCTCGGGGCCTTGAGTCATGCGACAAAACGCTGGGAACCCCTGGGGCCACGCGTCGCGCCACTGGAGATTTGGCACTCTTGGCGTCCGGCCCTTTTAAAGAAACCTCCGGATTGAGAGCTGAGGCCCTGGGGGATCCAACAAGGGACCTGAGGACACTCCAACGCGTGCCTCGAGGGCACGGTGGCTGAGATTGCACCGCATAGACTGCACCACATGGATTGCTCCACATGCATTGCTCCGCATAGATTGCACCACATGGATTGTACCGCATGGGTTGCACCACAGCGGTTGCTCCACACATATTGCACCACATCGGTTGCACCACCTATCTAATGGCCTTCGGTACATTCCGCCACCGTGCCTGGGTTGTGGGTATGAAGCCTATTGGACGGTTGTTGGGATCTCGTGGGAGGCCTCTCGGGGGCGCATCTTGGAGGCAGTTTTGAAGCCTCTTGGGGGCCGGGTTGGAACCTCTTCCGGCTTTTGGGGGGCCTCCTGGGAGCCTCTTGGGGCCTCTTGGGGGCCTCTTGGGTGCTCTGGGGGCCTCCTGGGCCCCCTCTTTGGGCGGAAGGCTTGGATTTTCGGTTCGGGTTCCCTCTCTTGGGCCCCTCTTAAAGGCTGTCTTCTGGCCATCTTGAGCGCCTCTTGGGATCTTGGGGCCCTCTTGAGCGGTTTGGGGGCCCTCTTGGAGGCCTCTTGGGCCGTCTTGGGGCGATCTTTGGGGCCTCTTGGGCCGTCTTGGAGCGTCGGGAAGCCGAAAAGGCCAGAAAGCAAACAACTTTCAAACACCTACGGAGAGTCAATGATGCCCTCGGAGGCCTCTCGGAGGCCACTTGGGGCGACTTGGGGGCCTCGTGGGGCGTCTTGAGTTCATCTTAGGCGTCTTGGGCCGATCTTGGGGGCCTGTTGGGCCCCGTCGCGTCTCTCCGCGTGACTCTCGGGGCCCTCTTGGCCTGTGTTGGGGCCCTACTGGGCCGAAACACAAACACGCGCCACCACTTCCCGAAGCCCAGCAAGCACGCAGAACGCCCCAGTAGATTTGAACATTGGGTTCAGGCACCTTAACAACCTCCTCATTACTGAGGACTGCGGCTTAGGGGTTTGGGCAAAGGACCTGAAGACACGCCCATTCCGTGTGCACGGTGGGGGATAAGACACCGCACCACATCGATTGCAACACATGGATTGCACCACATAGATTGCACCACACACATTGCTCCACATGACTTGCACTGCGTACGTTCTACATAGATGGTACCACATATATTTTCCGTTATAAAGATAAAGATCGGTTCTACCAATCTCCCCCCCGGACTTATCCACTCACCGGGAACCGATGCAAAATACATATGGTCCTGACCCAATGTCCATCCTACCTGTGAACTCATACTATCCCAGCTAGGCTGGTATCGGCCCCCCTCAGTACCTTTTCAAAACATACTATGCGCGCACACTCGTTCATCACAAATCATAAGTTTCCAATAGTCCCTTGCAAGGAATGGGACGAAGTGCGCACGCGGGCGTCGTCGCGCGCGCATGCCGCAATCCTTCAAACTTCTCGGTTTCGGAAGGATGTCAAAATCGAGCGTCCGAAGAACAGTTATAAAAGAACACAGGGTATCGCAACACGGAGTTTCAACACAAGCGTGTGTTCGCGCTCTTGCGAAATCTTAAGAAGACCATCGGTTTTTCAACATGTTCATAAAATGCGGGCTTCGCGCGCGCATGTCGAAATCTTTCGAACGCCCTTGCGCGCGTCCTGAAGGGTCGCACGATCCGTGATCAGCATCGGCGCCGTCACTGGCTGCCCAGTCGTCGCTGTCAGCATCGCCACCAGCATCGTTACTATCATCATCGTGTCTACCGTTGTCGACGTTGCCATGATACCGCGCCCGCCCAAGTCGCCGACTCGCACTGAAGTGCCCACTGCGATGTGCCGAGCGGTCAGCGCCACTGCGTTCGCGTCGGTCGCGCCAAACTCGCTGGCCGCTGCGCGCGCGAGCATGCGCGGGCTAGCGCGGCCGCAGAGATGCACCAGCCAACACCCAGCACTCAGCGCAATCGCTTCCGCATGGGGTTTGCAAACCAAGTTGCGGGTGGGTGGGTGGGATGTTTGCGCGAGCAGTGGAATGGACATCTTCAAGTTGAGCATTGGCGAATTGCACCACATAGGTTCCACCACACATCCTTCCCAAAACGAACTCTTTGGGGTCCACGCTGGCTAGCATAGTATATTTGATCATGACAATCGACCCAATCCAGAAGCGTGACCAAGACAGCCCTTGTCATCATTGCCGTCCAGGTCGTCACAGTTCGCCGCCCCCGCCGCCGCCCCCCTAGAGCCAACGCGCATAGCAAGGATGAACGACTTTCCAAGGTTACCCCTGCATCCTTCCCCTTCGGCCCATCCCCGGCCAGTCTGGCTGGCCGCGCCCCGCCTTCAAAAGTGGCGACATGGCCTTCCAAGGCCTTTGCGTCCTCATCGCGCGTCCTTCTTATTCGGGTTGACTGTACAGTGCAGACCAGGCCGTGACCGTCCCGCCGCTGGAGGGCGACGGGGAGGCGCGCGCGGGTGGGCGGGGTCGCGGCCGCGGGCGCACCGCCGTTGCTCGCCTCTCCGCCCATGGGCTGCTTTCTGGTGGTTCCGCCCGCCTTGGGTGGCCTAGAGGCTCCGAGGAGGAAAATGTACCCATACCGTTGCCTCTCCCTCGTTTCCCCCGTTTTCCCAACCGTCCTGTGGTGTTGGGTCCTCGTTTTGCAGAGGCGGGGGGCTCCACCGTGGGCAGCTCTCCCAACGGCGGTACTCACAGCTGCGTGTGGTTGGGCCCTTCGCCCGGATAATTCGGCCTCCTGGGCGGCCCCTCGTCGCCAGCGCCAGATTCGCCAGCTTCGCCTCGAGACCCTGGCCGGAGCGCGCGCAGTGGTATCGGTACTTTCGGCTGGTTTCCCCAGAGGCTGCCCGGCGGGCCGGGCAGCCTCTGGTAGTCCGTCCCCGCCAGCCTCCGGAGGCTCCCCGACCCCAGACCCCCTCGCGTTGTGAAGTAAAAAACACGACGGAAGGTTTTTAGCTACTTTCGGCCTGTGGTGGTCCTTACCGGGCCTCGGGACCGTCAAAAGACGCCTCAGGGCGAAAAAACGAGTCCCCGGGGAAGGGGTCCAGACCTCTGGGGGTCGACGTTGTAACAACAATCACGGCGTCGGGGGTCTGGGACTGTATAAAACAGGGCTAGGATCGGGATAAATCGATCCAGAGCGTTCCGGAGCGCTCTCAGAGCGTTCCGGAACGCTCTGGAGCGGCCGCGGCGCCCGATACATCCTGCAAACCCGCCGATTCTCAGAGATTTCGAGTTCTCCCGATCCGATTTTGTCCCGATCTTCGCGTCGTTTTACTGTAGCCCCCGCTGGCAGGTCGGGGTCAGGGCGCGGTCTCAGCACCCCGGCGCCGCCTCGGGCGGCACCCCGGGGGTGGATAGGGTCACGGGCATGTCGGGGATCATATTAAGAATGATGATAATGGTTTTCTCATGGTTCTAGGCCGCTTGCGGGCCGTGCGGTGCTGAAGTTGAAAATGGTTCATGGTGGTTTTGAAAATGGCCGCGCGCGGGTTTCAAATAGTTTCGGCGTCAAACTAGCAGCTTGGCGCGCCCGCCATTGGAAGGTATGATTACGCGCAACGCGGCCTTCGCTCAGGGGTGCCAGGGCAAATGGCGCTTGATCCTCCTTCCCACTCTGCCCTGCAGTAGGCGGTACGAGCCAAGGGCGTTTGAGCCTTCTCCGTGCCCCTTTCACATGCAGCCCGAGCTCGGCCTTTAAGCGCGCGGGTGTCTTTTGTTGGGCTAGTTGGAACTAGAGGTTGCGTCTCGAACCGAAAGAGCCAACATGTTTTGTCCCACCAATTACCGTTGTTACTGCACGCTGCTGGGGCCGCCGCCCACGAAGGCATCCCCAGGTTCGCGCCGAGTCCGTCACATGTGAAACGTGCTGCGTTTGCAGGCTGGCCCGCGCCGAGTCCGTGGCATGTGAAGGGTTTGACAACTCGGCGCCGCGCCGAGCAAGCTATCGTGCCCCCCCTACCCTCCTTATCGGCAGAAGCAGGGCCGCGTGCAAAAGGGCACTTGTTTAAGTTGTTGTAGTTTTTCAAGTTTGTGCCTAGCAGCTCCGCGAAAGTACTGCAGCACGCGCCTGTGCAGTCCATCGTTGTGTGTTGGGTAATTCGTTATTTTCCCTCCCCGCTCTGCGGTCGCCGCCCTGGGCGGCCGAATGACGAGAAACTTTGCTCAAACTTGCGCCGCAGGATGTGGAGTGAGAAGATATGGTACGATGCGGGATCGATTACACATGTCTGCGGTAATTGCATATGCAACAAGGGGACGATTTGGGGAGACTCGTGGCCCGTCAAAAGAGGAGGACCATGAGCAAGAGCAACTGCAACAGGCGTGCGTCTAGGCGCGCGTGGCCCTGGCACTGCGTCAAAGAAAAACCGTGGTGACTATAATGATTATGGACGGCCGGGGGGGGCAGCTGCTTTGGCATTGGCGGTGCGCGCCGCAGGGATCTGGATATCTGGACAAACCGCGGTTGCAGCTGCAGGAAGTTCTTCCTGCCCTCGCACTTCCGCTCGTTCGCCAGCGAGACCTCCGTGTTTGTTTTGCGTGCTCGGTCGCGCCCGTGTTTCATGTTGCCCACAGCCACCTGGCACTCCATCTGAGAAATGGCCCCGGCCATGTGTCTCTGGAAAACTGTGTATGGGTACTTGTTGGTGAACAGCCCTGGGATCGAGGCGTGCACCAACTCCAAACCTCGCTTTTCGCACTCCGCGATCGCCTCTTCCTGCACCATCAAGCGGCGGGCCAACCGCTTCTCGTCGGGCACCACGATCCGCTTGATGCCGCGCTTCTCGCACCTGTCCAGAAAGGCGGCCACGCCCGGCCTGGACAGGAACGGCGTTGAACCTGGGGAAGCAAAAAACATGATGGACCCACGAACCCGGAAAGGGATATAGACACGTGGAGCATGGGCACGTTTTCACGATACCCAACGGGGCAACACCTCACGAAACACCCCACGAGACACCCCGCGAAACATCCCACGATACACCTCACGAAACATTCCACGAGACACCTCACGAAACATTCCACGAGACACCCCGTGAAACATTCCACGAGACACCCCACGAACAGGCAACCACTCAACCAGACACCCCATGAAACATTCCACGGGGGTGCGAGTGTGGTCGTGCTGGGGTGTGGTCGTGCTGGGGTGTGGTCGTGCTGGGGTGTGGTCGTGCTGGGGGGTGGTCGTGCTGGGGGGTGGTCGTGCTGGGGGGGTGGTCTGGGGGGTGGTCGTGCTGGGGCGTGTCTGGGGGCGTGGTCGTGCTGGGGCGTGGTCGTGCTGGGTGCGTGGTCGTGCTGGGGCGTGGTCGTGCTGGGGTGTGGTCGTGCTGGGTGTGGTCGTGCTGGGGTGTGGTCGTGCTGGGGTGTGGTCGTGCTGGGGTGGGGTCGTGCTGGGGTGGGGTCGTGCTGGGGTGTGGTCGTGCTGGGGTGTGGTCGTGCTAGGGTGGGGTCGTGCTGGGGTGGGGTCGTGCTGGGGTGTGGTCGTGCTGGGGTGTGGTCGTGCTGGGGTGTGGTCGTGCTGGGGGGTGGTCGTGCTGGGGCGGGTCGTGCTGGGGTGTGGTCGTGCTGGGGTGTGGTCGTGCTGGGGGTGGTCGTGCTGTGGTCGTGCTGGGGTGTGGTCGTGCGGGTCGTGCTGGGGTGTGGTCGTGCTGGGGTGTGGTCGTGCTGGGGTGTGGTCGTGCTGGGGTGTGGTCGTGCTGGGGTGTGGTCGTGCTGGGGCGTGGTCGTGCTGGGGCGTGGTCGTGCTGGGGTGTGGTCGTGCTGGGGTGTGGTCGTGCTGAGGTGGCCCGCACCCTGTGATTTATCGATCGGGATTTCAAAAACAAGCGTTTCGCTCGAGACATCCTCAAAATAATTTCGCCGGCCTCCTTCGACCTCGATATTTATCAGGGAAAGTTTCGCCGGCCTCCTTCAAGTTGGGCACGGGGGACTATGTTTACATACTAAAAGAGAACCCTGGGCCTTTGCCCTTTCCGGGAAAAATCGACGACAAATTCGGCGCACGATTTTGCAGTGCTTCGCCGCGGGGGCGGTGGAAACATGAAGGCGGGGGGGGGGGCGCTTGCTGTAGCAATTGCGTTGCGTAGCGTCTGGCACGCTAACAAATCCAGGGTTTCGTGCCGATGGGCGATGTTACTTTCGGAAGAGGACGCGACGCGCCGCATTCCTCATCCAATGCCCTTGCGGTGTGTGGGGGCGTTGTGGCCCCGCCGTCCTGGGGCGTTCTTCAAGACGAGCGTTTCCTGGGCGGTGGGGGGGTGCCCCTGGCCGCCTTCGTTATCTGTGCCTTCTGCCGCGGCACGCTGGCGCCATCCACGTTCGTCATCGTCGACGCGCGTGTCGTGGCAGCCGCCTTCATCTTGGCAGGCATGGCGCGGGCGCCAGAAAACGAAACAAACATATGTTGCGCGGTGCCCGAACGCCGCAGGCGCGGCAGATAGGAGAGGGAAGGAGGAGCAGGAGCAGGAGCAGGAGCAGGAGGAATACAATTAGGCGGTGGATGGGGATGCGGGGGAAGGGGGGAATGGGGCGAGGAGGGGGGCGAGGAGGAAAACTGGGGGAGGGGGCAGTGAGGAGGAAGGAGGACGCGCGAGGGGGGGCGCGGCCCCCGCCGAGGCTTGAAAACGCTAGAGGGCGGCAGGGGCAACGCCGGCGACGGCGCCGACGAGTGTTGGGGCGGAGACAGAAGGGCGCGCCGGAAGTCGGTCCTGGACCGACTTCCGACGCGGGCCCGCGCCAGAAGTCCGTCCTGGACCGACTTCTGGCGCAGCCCGGCGGCCGGCGCCAGAAGTTGGCCGACGGTCCGTGGGGGCCGTTCGAAGGGGGGGCTCTTGCGCTGGCAGGAGCAAGCGGCAGGTCGGCGGCAGTCGGCGGGAGTAGGCGGGGCCCGCCGGCTGAGGGCCCGCCAGAGCTGGCGGAGAGGCGGACGCTCTTGCCAACAGACGTTGGCGGGAGGTCGGCGGCAGCCGGCGGAAGCACGTGCAGCCTGCGGCCGACGGCCCGCAGGAGGCCGCGGAAGTACGTGCAGCCTACGGGCGACGGCCCAGGGGAGGTTCGTGTCGCCCGACAGAAGTCACAAATAGACTGCGGCGGACTGACAGCGGGGGCCGGCGGGGGCCCCTGGGAGGCCCGCGGCAACCGGAGGAAGTAAGCGTGGACCACCCAACTGTAGCCACTCGTTGCTTTTTCGGGGTTCAAGCAGCGCGGGGGCAGCTTTTTCTGGACACGCTATCATGGACGCGGCACCCCCCCACCGTCCAGGAAACGCTTGTTTTGAAGAACGTCCCAGGACGGAGGGGCCACAACGCCCCCACACACCGCAGGGGCATTGTATGAGGAATGTGGCGCGTCGCGTCCTCTTCCGAAGGTAACATCGCCCATCGGCACGAAACCCTGGATTTGTTAGCGTGCCAGACGCTACACTACGCAATTGCTATAGCAAGCGCCCCCCCCCCCGCCTTCATGTTTCCACCGCCCCCGCGGCGAAGTACTGCAAAATCGCACGCCGAATTTGTCGTAGAGTTTTTTTTTGCTTCCCCAGGTTCAACGCCGTTCCTGTCCAGGCCGGGCGTGGCCGCCTTCGTGGACAGGTGCGAGAAGCGCGGCATCAAGCGGATCGTGGTGCCCGACGAGAAGCGGTTGGCCCGCCGCTTGATGGTGCAGGAAGAGGCGATCGCGGAGTGCGAAAAGCGAGGTTTGGAGTTGGTGCACGCCTCGATCCCGGGGCTGTTCACCAACAAGGACCCATGCACAGTTTTCCAGAGACACATGGCCGGGGCCATTTCTCAGATGGAGTGCCAGGTGGCTGTGGGCAACATGAAACACGGGCGCGACCGAGCACGCAAAACAAGCACGGAGGTCTCGCTGGCGAACGAGCGGAAGTGCGAGGGCAGGAAGAACTTCCTGCAGCTGCACCCGCGGTTTGTCCAGATATCCAGATGCCTGCGGCGCGCACCGCCAATGCCAAAGCAGCTGCCCCCCCCCGGTCGTCCATAATCATTATAGTCACCACGGTTTTTCTTTGACGCAGTGGCAGGGCCACGCGCGCCTAGACGCACGCCTGTTGCAGTTGCTCCTGCTCATGGTCCTCCTCCTTTGACGGGCCACGAGTCTCCCCAAATCGTCCCCTTGTTGCATATGCAGTTACCGCAGACATGTGTAATCGATCCCGCATCGTACCATATCTTCTCACTCCACATCCTGCGGCGCAAGTTTGAGCAAAGTTTCTCGTCATTCGGCCGCCCAGGGCGGCGACCTCAGAGCGGGGAGGGAAAATAACGAATTACCCAACACACACAACGATGGACTGCACAGGCGCGCGCTGCAGTAGTTTCGCGGAGCTGCTAGGCACAAACTTGAAACATGATGGACCCACGAACCCGGAAAGGGATATAGACATGTGGAGCATGGGCACGTTTTCGCGATACCCAACGGGGCAACACCTCACGAAACATCCCACGAGACACCCCGCGAAACATCCCACGAGACACCTCACGAAACATTCCACGAGACACCTCACGAAACATTCTCACGCCAGACGGGGGTGCGACTGGGTGTGGTCGTGCTGGGGTGTGGTCGTGCTGGGTGGTCGTGCTGGGGTCGGCTGGTGGTCGTGCTGGGGCGTGGTCGTGCTGGGGCGTGGTCGTGCTGGGGCGTGGTCGTGCTGGGGCGTGGTCGTGCTGGGGCGTGGTCGTGCTGGGGCGTGGTCGTGCTGGGGTGTGGTCGTGCTGTGGTGAGGTCGTGCTGGGGTGGTCGTGCTGGGGTGTGGTGCTGGGGTGTGTGCTCGTGCTGGGGTGTGGGTCGTGCTGGTAGGGTGCTGGGGTGTGGTCGGCTAGGGTGGGGTCGTGCTAGGGTGGGGTCGTGCTGGGGTGTGGTCGTGCTGGGGTGCGGTCGTGCTGGGGCGTGGTCGTGCTGGGGTGGAGTCGTGCTGGGGTGTGGTGGTGCTGGGGTGTGGTCGTGCTGGGGTGGTCGCACCCTGTGATTTATCGATCGGGTCGTGCTGGGGGGTGTGATCGTGCTGGGGTGTGGTCGTGCTGGGGTGTGGTCGTGCTGGGGTGTGGGTGTGGTCGTGCTGGGGCGTGGTCGTGCTGGGGCGTGGTCGTGCTGGGGTGTGGTCGTGCTGGGGTGTGGTCGTGCTGAGGTGGCCCGCACCCTGTGATTTATCGATCGGGATTTCAAAAACAAGCGTTTCGCTCGAGACATCCTCAAACATAATTTCGCCGGCCTCCTTCGACCTCGATATTTATCAGGGAAAAATTTCGCCGGTCTCTTTCAAGTTTGGCACGGGGGACTATGTTCACATACTAAAAGAGAACCCTGGGCCTTTGCCCTTTCCGGGAAAAATACAACAACTTAAACAAGTGCCCTGTTGCACGCGCCCCTGCTTCTGCCGATAAGGAGGGTAGGGGGGCACGATAGCTTGCTCGGCGCGGCGCCGAGTTGTCAAACCCTTCACATGCCACGGACTCGGCGCGGGCCAGCCTGCAAACGCAGCACGTTTCACATGTGACGGACTCGGCGCGAACCTGGGGATGCCTTCGTGGGCGGCGGCCCCAGCAGCGTGCAGTAGCAACGGTAATTGGTGGGGCAAAACATGTTGGCTCTTTCGGTTCGAGACGCAACCTCTAGTTCCAACTAGCCCAACAAAAGACACCCGCGCGCTTAAAGGCCGAGCTCGGGCTGCATGTGAAGAGGCACGGAGAAGGCTCAAACGCCCTTGGCTCGTACCGCCTACTGCAGGGCAGAGTGGGAAGGAGGATCAAGCGCCACTTGCCCTGGCACCCCTGAGCGAAGGCCGCGTTGCGCGTAATCATACCTTCCAATGGCGGGCGCGCCAAGCTGCTAGTTTGACACCGAAGCTATTTTAAACGCGCGCGCGGCCATTTTCAAAACCACCATGAAGCATTTTCGACTTCAGCACCGCGCGGCCCGCAAGCGGCCTAGAACCATGAGAAAACCATTTTCATCATTCTTAATCTGATCCCCGACATGCCCGTGACCCTATCCACCCGGGGGGGGGCGCTACGCGCCCCGGGACTGGTGTTTCGTGTGCAACGCCTGGGAGGTCCTATTCTCGGACTTCGCCCTGGTTCAGATCGGGGGAGCGTAAGACCCGGGTTTGCCGGGACTCGGGTTCGCCATCGTTTTTTGACGACTGCGCCTCGGATTTTGACGAGGAGGAGTTTCGTGGGATGTCTGCAGCGGGAGGCCTCGTCAAAATGCAGACTCGGCCTCGTCATTTTTTTGACGACCTCGTCGGGAATTTCCGAGTCCCCCGTACCCGGGTCTTACGTCTCCCCGATCAGAATCTGGTGTTAATCGGCTCTCAGTCCCGCTTAACCGGGCTGACTCCCGCTCATCGTGCTCAATCCGCGGCCTAATCCGGCGTAGCAGCCCCCCAATAGGGGCCTATTTCCCCGTCGGCCTTCCGACGAAGACCTCCCAGTAACCTAGTTGCCTCCTAATGGTGTGCTGACACTACCCCAGACTACTCGGGGGGCTTGTCGAGGTCAGCTGGGGCTTTTCGGGTGATTGGAAGGGGGGACAGCCTTCTTTTCGCCTAACCCCGTCGGAGCGGGAACCACCATCTCTGGGGATTCTCTGGGGATGCTCTTGGGTTTTTTGGGGGGGGGCCCTCGGGCGGCCTTGTTGAAGAGCCGTCTTGGGTTCGTTTGGCTCATCGGTCCCTCGTGGGGCTCTCTTGGTGAGCCATCGTGGGGCCTGGGAAAGCCACAGGAAGCAAGATGACGAGAGGGGACAAATCATGGAACCCCCATGGTGTTTGAAAGGGGTGCAATCCTCTCGGGGGTGTCCACGGGAGACGCCGCTTCCCTTGGAGCCGTCTCGGGGCCGTCTCAAGGCCCCTTGGGGGGTATGCGAGAGGCGAGCCTTTGGCCAGCTTGTGAAATTCTGAAAGCAATCTGGAGTATCTGGGGCCACTTTGGGCCGTCTTGGACGTCGTGACCGCTCGCAGAGACCTGGTGCGGACCCCAGGGCAGGCGGTAGGGAGTAGGGGGAGGAGAGAAGGTTCTACTGCGGCCAGATTGGCTCTTGTGCGGCCTGGTGGACTTTAGTACGGCCAAGGGTTCTCCGGAGTATATGCGTCCTAGAGAACGGTGAAGCGGGACAGGTCTCGGGACCTCTGAAGAGCCTCCTGGGGCTTTGGAGAGCTCCTTGGGGCCTCTGAAGAGCCTCTTGGGGCCTCTGAAGAGCCTCTTGGGGCCTCTGAAAACCTCCAGGCCCCTCGCATTCCTCCCAGACTCCGCACTACTCCCAAAACCTCCAGACCCATCCCATTCCTCCACACCCTTTCGCGGTTCCCCAAATCTCCGCAGTCCTTTCATGTCTTCAGATCCTCCACACTCCGCCCAAAAACTCCGCAAACCATCCCATTCCTCCACAGCCCCTGCACATTCTCCTCAAAACCTCCAGATACTTCCCATTCCTCCACACCCCTCCGCCTGCGTTCTACCAGACCCCTCCCATTCCTTCACACTCCTCCGCACTCCTTCAATAATGATGATGATGATGATGATGATGATGATGATGATGATGATGATGATGATGATGATGATGATGATGATGAGGATGAGGATGAGGATGAGGATGAGGATGAGGATGAGGATGAGGATGAGGCTGAGGCTGAGGCTGAGGCTGAGGCTGAGGCTGAGGCTGATGCTGATGCTGATGCTGATGCTGATGCTGATGCTGATGCTGCTGATGATGATGATGATGATGATGACGATGACGATGACGATGACGATGACGATGCTGATGACGATGACGATGCTGATGCTGATGCTGATGCTGATGCTGATGCTGATGCTGATGCTGATGCTGATGATGCTGATGCTGATGCTGATGCTGATGCTGCTGATGATGCTGATGCTGATGATGATGCTGATGATGATGATGTTGCTGATTATGATGATGACGAAGATGATGATGAGGATGCTGATGATGATGTTGATGATGGTGGTGATGATGGTGATGGTGATGGTGATGGTGATGATAACGATGATGATGAAGATGGTGGTCATGATGATGATGCTGCTGCTGCTGATGATGATGATGATGGTGGCCGATGCTGATGATGCTGCTGATGATGATCATGATGATGATTATGATGATGCTGCTGCTGCTAGTGATGATGATACCGACGACGATGAGGATGGGAAGGAGGACGACAAGGAAGATTGGGATGAGGATGAGGATATGGCTGGGGGCGAAGGAGGGCAAGGACGACGTGGAGGAGGAAGAAGCTTAGAACGGGGCAGGAGGATGAGGAGCAGGGGGAGGCAGAAGGAGGTGATGGTGGTGGATGAGGCGGAGGAGGCGAGCGAGGAAGCAGGAGGAGCATGTAGCAGGAGGAGCCGGCAGGAAGGGAGGTGGGAGGAGACGGAGCCGGCAGGACGGGAGGCGACGACGACGACGAGGATGACGGTGCTGTTGAAGAAGATGGTGTTGGTTCTGATGATGACGACCAATGGCGGTGATGACGATGACGATGGCGATGATGAATGATGATGTTGATGTTGCTGCTGATGCTGCTGATGATGATCATGATCATGATCATGATCGTGATCATGATGATGCTGATGATGATTATGACGATCATGACGATGATGACCTCATGATGATCATGATGATCATGTCGGTGCGGATGGTGGTGATGACCATGCTGATTATGATAGCCATGGAGATAATGACAAACATGAGGATCAACATGAACATGATGATGATGATGCTGATGATGCTGATGATGCTGATGCTGCTGCTGCTGATGATGATGATGATGATGATGATGATGATGATGATGATGATGATGATGATACTCCTGCACTCCCCCTTGTCCCTCTCACCTCCCTCCTCCCCCTTCCACCTCCCTCCTCCATTTCCCTCTCCCTCCTGTTGCTGCTGCTGCTCCTCCTCCTTCTCGTTCTCCTCCCCGTCCTCCTCCTCGAGCGGCCACGCGACTTGCAAACCGGCCGCCCCATCCGCAGCAGCATGAGGGCTTTTAGGGAGCTAGCAGGAAGGGAGGCAGCAGGAGCATGCAGCGGGAGGAGCATGGTGCGGAGGGACAGGAGGAACAATGAACAACGAGGATTAGGAGCAGGAGCGGGCAAAGGTAGGAGTGAGGAGCTAGAAGAAGGAAGAAGGAACATGGGGGCCAGGGTGATGATGACAAGGAAGAGGGATGAAGGGAGATTGCGCATGTGATATTCACAATTGCAAGACGAGGGGGGGATGATCATGACGGGGAGGATGAGGACGAATCTGATGATGATCGTGATGGTCAGGCGGACGAGTGTTCCTCACATGTTTCGTGTGTTTATGGTTTTCTTCCATGAGACTCACTTCCTAATAGACGCACATGCATCATACACATGACACGCACACCATACAACACATACGCGCAACATTCGCAGGGCGTGGCAGGCGTGGCGTGGCAGGCGCGGCATTCCCTCCACGCCACAAGGGGTGCGCCAGGGGTGGGGCGCCATGCGTTGCAGGCTCGCAGTGCGTGGCAGGCGTGGCATTTCCTCGACGCCACAGGGGGTGCGCTGGAGGTGGGGGCGCTATGCGGTGCAGGTTCCCAGGGCGTGGCGGGCGTGGCATTTCCTCGACGCCACAGGGGGTGCGCTGGAGGTGGGGGCGCTATGCGGTGCAGGTTCCCAGGGCGTGGCGGGCGTGGCATTTCCTCGACGCCACAGGGGGTGCGCTGGAGGTGGGGGCGCTATGCGGTGCAGGTTCCCAGGGCGTGGCGGGCGTGGCATTTCCTCGACGCCACAGGGGGTGCGCTGGAGGTGGGGGCGCTATGCGGTGCAGGTTCCCAGGGCGTGGCGGGCGTGGCATTTCCTCGACGCCACAGGGGGTGCGCTGGAGGTGGGGGCGCTATGCGGTGCAGGTTCCCAGGGCGTGGCGGGCGTGGCATTTCCTCGACGCCACAGGGGGTGCGCTGGAGGTGGGGGCGCTATGCGGTGCAGGTTCCCAGGGCGTGGCGGGCGTGGCATGTTTTCCACGCCTCAGGGGGTGCGCTGGGGGTGGGGGCGTTATGCATTGCAGGCTCGCATGGCGTGGCCAGCCGTGGCATATCCTCCACGCCACAGAGGGTGCGCTGGGGGGGGGGGCGCTACGCGTTGCAGGCTCGCAGGGCGTGGCAGGCTTGGCATTTCCTCCACGCCACAGGGGGTGCGCTGGGGGTGGTGGGGGCGGTATGCGTTGCAGGCTCGCAGGGCGTAGCAGGCGCGGCATTCCCTCCACGCCACCGGGGGTGCGCTGGGGGTGGGGCGCCATGCGTTGCAGGCTCGCACTGTGTGGCAGGCGCGGCATATCCTCCACGCCACAGAGGGTGCGCTGGGGGGTTGGGGGCGCTACGCGTTGCAGGCTCGCAGGGCGTGGCAGGCTTGGCATTTCCTCCACGCCACAGGGGGTGCGCTGGGGGTGGGGGCGCCATGCGCTGCAAACTCGCATGGCGTGGCGAGCGTGGCATTTCCTCCACGCCACAGGGGGCGGGCTGGGGGTCGGGGCGCTATGACGTCGAGCGGTCCCGTCTGTGCTGGGCGCTCCCAGTGCGGGCGCAGGCTACATACCCTCTGAAAGTCGGTTCTCGGAGGCTGGTCAGCTTGACCCCTCCGCGAGGCCATTTGGATGCGCGGGGCAGCTCAGGCGACGATCCCGTCGTTTTAGTCCGCGCGCTGACGCCGAAGCGCGCGCGATAGTTCAGTCCGGCCGCTCAGGTAAAAGAGAATTTCGTGAATGGGAAAACGAGAATGCCGTTAACGCCGTTGTGACGAGTTCTGAAAACGCGTGCAGACCTTGAAGTGCCGACTCTCGTTTCGAGGCGCCGCGCTGCACGAGACTGGTCCGCGCGTTGCCTGCGCGGCACTCTTGGTAGTTTAGCGGGTGACGTCTTTCCCAGGTTCCCAGAGACCTGGCTTCAACGAGAACGATCGCGCCCTCCCCCCATGGCGCAAGTGCTGGAGCAAGTTGAGCGCATACCGCATAAACGATGCCCATTCCTTACGGAAAAAGGGCAGCTGGCGTGGTTGCCGTCAAGCACAGTACAAATTACCAAACGGATGGCAGAGAAGAGGACGACGTCACCATATCAGAAGTGCCCAGTGAACCCGGACCCAAAGGCTTCGATCCATGCCATGGACAGCAAACGTACGTGGAAAGCACGGGTGCAAGTATGATCGAGGAGATCTGTTTTTTCCTGGGAATCCAGACGAAAGGCTAGAACCTGCGTGGGTGCAGAAAAACCGTTAAAACCGTTTTCGATCAGGACATGGCATTTCGCGGTCTCGTTGACAGAGGTTGCGTCGAGGTTGCGGAGGCTTTCTGTTGAACGTTTCTGCCGCTCCGTCTCTGTATTTTGTCGCGCTTGCAGACTGGAGAATTTCTGTCAAAGGGTCGCGCCTGCTTTCTGTTTCCTGTCGGAGGCTCTCTGCCGAAGACCATGCGTCGCGCTTCGTTTGTTTGGCGGAGACGATCAGATCGAACGCTCCCCGATGAGAATCCATTCCCCTGTCTCTCTCTCTCTCTCTCTCTCTCCGTTTCTCGCTCTCTCTCTCTCTCTCTCACTCTCTTTTTCTCGCACGCGCGCACCTCTGATCGCTGTCACCTCGGGCGGCGACAAGAGCCCCGACGGGGAACAGACGAAAGGCACGGGGGCCCCGAGGGACTTCTGGGGAAGCGGACGTGCGGCGACGCGCTCGAGCTTGTCCACCTCTGCCCGGCACGCATGCAGTACAAGAAGAGAGGGCCACGAGTCAACCCACTTGGGGAATCTTCCCCACATGTTGAGCGGGGTTCGAGTTCCCCACATGCTTCGTGGGGTTTGGGCTTTCTTCCCTGCCGCGTCGCACCCGCGTCTCCCTCACACGCGCCTCCCTCCCTCCTCCCTCCCCCCTCCTCCTCGTCCTCTCTCATCTCAACCACGCGCAGCACATGCTCGGCACGTACATGAGACACGCGTTTACATACAGCCGCGCGCATGCCCACACTCGCGCACTCGCACACACACACACACACATACACCATACAAAGCTAGTGTACGTCTGGCGATCTGGCGTGTTTACTGCATCATGCACCCAATACTTATGCTCCATATACTGGGCACCCACGTGAGACACGCTGGACGCACGCAACACAAACAATGCACCAACATAATTCGCATTTTCACATGCAGCCGTGCACACATCACACGTCACCCACACTGAAACACGACACGCGTCCACATACAGCCGCACACACATCGTACGCATGCACAAGACACGCGCACGCAGACCTAGGCGGTCACATGACGCGTTCACCATACCCACCACACATGGAGCACATGCACACCACAAGGGGTGCGCAGGGGGTGGTCCCTGAGCGTGGCTGCTATCCGAGCCGGTCGTCCAAGGCATAGTAGGCGTGGCATATTCTCGACACCATACGAGGTGCGCACGGGGTGTGCTCTGAGCGCGGCCGCTATCCGTGACGGTCGTTCAGGGCATCGCATGCGTGGCACTGTCTCGACACCAGAAAGGGTGCGCAGGGGGTGGTCTCTCACCGCGGCCCCCATGCGTGCCAGGGTCGGAGAGTGTGGCAGGCGTGGCACTTTCTCGACACCAGAGGGGTTGCGCAGGGGGTGGCCTCTCAGCGCGGCCCCTATGCCTGCGAGGGTCGGAGAGCGTGGCAGGCTTGGTCATTTCTCCACGGGGGTGCGCAGGGGGTGGTCTCTCAGCGCGGCCTCTATGCGTGCCAGGGTCAGACAGCGTGGCAGGCGTTGTACTTTTCTCGACACCAGAGACGGTGTGCAGGGGGTGGTGGCGATATCCGCCCTGGTCGTTCATGGCACAGCAGGCGCGGCACTTTCTCGACCACTTAGCATCATCCACGTATGTTGCACGTCAGCTATGCTAAGGCAGAAGTTCGAACGAAGTATACAGCACCCAGCAGATGCGGATAAGAGTGAGGAAGCGGTGGGGACGCCGGCAGTTTGTGAGACTCTGGAGAAGACGTCCGCAGGCGCCAAAGTTTCACAAATTATACAACGAGCCCGCCGCAGGCCCCGATTTTTTTGTTAGACCAATGTGGGTAGGTCGCGGGTGGGTCCCGGGTGGGTCGCTGTTGGGTCGCGGGTGGGTTGCGGGTGGGTCGCGGGTGTAGTGGGCAGAAAATCCACCCCATAAGAATCACCCCGACAAGCGAAGCCGTTTAGTAAACGCACACAAGGAATGAATCGAACAGGGCAGTGCTGTTTAGTCAACGCCCACGGCCGTTTAGTAAACGTCTATTGTCGGGTCCAAATGGTTTTCCTCCCTTGAGGGTGGGTCGCGGGGTGGGTCGCGGGTGGGTCGCGGGGTGGGTCGCGGGGTGGGTCGCCGATGGGTCGCGGATGGGTCGCGGGGTAGGTCGCGGGTGGGTCGCGGGTGGGTCGCGGGGTGGGTCGCGGGGTGGGTCGCGGATGGGTCGCGGGTTGGGTCGCGGGTGGTTCGTGGGGTGGGTCGCGGGGTGGGTCGCGGGGTGGGTCGCGGGGTGGGTCGCGGGTGCGTCGCGGGTGGGTCGCGGGTGGGACGACGACAACAAACAACAACAACAACAACAACAACAACAACAAACAACAACAACAACAACAACAACAACAACAACAACAACAACAACAACAACCACAACCACAACCACAACCACAACACAACACAACACACAACCACAACCACAACCACAACCACAACACAACAACAACAACAACAACACAACAATCATGTTAATACTGATCGCCCTTATATGCTCGAGTGTCCAATAACGCGTATTTCCCAAACCCTCGATACCCGCCCTCTTCGTCTTCGATCGAACCCCTTTTGGGGGGTATACCTTTCTTCCCTGCAGGCCGGGCCCCGGCAAGCGGCGGGGCGGCCGCGGACCGTCGGCCTGGCCAGCGGCAGCGCTGATCGGCGGGGCGGCCGCGGACCGTCGACCCGACCCCAAGAGGGACGGACAGGGGACCGACCACGACGACGACGACGACGACGACGACGACGTCGAAGACGACGGCGACGACGAACGAAAGCGAGAGCGAGAGAACGACAGCAGGGCCACGAAGGGCACGAAGTAGGCCACGAAGGGCGACAGCGGGGACACGAAGGGAATGCGTATGGGGCCAGGAAAAGTGCGAACGAACGGGGGCCACGAATTGCAGATAATGCGGGGCCACAGAAGGCAACTATGGGGCCACTGAGGGTAGCAACCGGGCCACGTAGGACAATGAGGGGGACACGAATGGCGACAGCGGGGCCACGAAGGGGGGGCCACAACGTGCGCGACTCCTGGGTGCCTGGGTGTCGGGAGCGCGGCGCTTGGGCAAATTTCAGGAAATTCCAACGCAAGGATATTCTTCAGTAAGTTGCAAGCAAGTCTCCAGCAAGAGCGCGACTCCAGAGCTCCGGGAGAGCGATTCTTGAATAAATTGTAAGGAAGTCCGAAGCGAGAGCGCGATTCCTGAATAAAATGCGAGGAAGTCTCGGGCGGGAGCGGGGGTCCTGCCTAAAATGTAAGGAAGTCTCAGGCGGGAGCCGTTGTTGTTGTAGCCCGGGGGCCAGGGGGCCAGTTTCAGCAGGAAGACTTTCCCTGTCAACATGATGGACCCACGAACCCGGAAAGGGATATAGACATGTGGAGCATGGGCACGTTTTCACGATACCCAACGGGGCAACACCTCACGAAACATCCCACGAGACACCTCACGAAACATCCCACGAGACACCTCACGAAACATTCCGCGAGACACCTCACGAAACATTCCAGGAGACACCCCGCGAAACATTCCACGAGACACCCCACGAAACATTCCACGACGACAGGCAACCACTCAACCAAGGCGGTGTGGTCGTGCTGGGGAGTGGTCGTGCTGGGGTGTGGTCGTGCTGGGGGGTGGTCGTGCTGGGGTGTGGTCGTGCTGGGGGGGTGGTCGTGCTGGGGGGTGGTTGTGCTGGGGCGTGGTCGTGCTGGGGCGTGGTCGTGCTGGGGCGTGGTCGTGCTGGGGTGTGGTCGTGCTGTGGTGAGGTCGTGCTGGGGTGTGGTCGTGCTGGGGTGTGGTCTTGCTGTGGGGTCGTGCTGGGGTCGTGCTGGGGTGGGGTCGTGCTGGGGTGTGGTCGTGCTGGGGTGTGGTCGTGCTGGGGTGTGGTCGTGCTGGGGTGTGGTCGTGCTGGGGTGTGGTCGTGCTGGGGTGTGGTCGTGCTGGGGGGTGGTCGTGCTGGGGGGGGGTCGTGCTGGGGGGTGGTCGTGCTGGGGGGTGGTCGTGCTGGGGCGTGGTCGTGCTGGGGCGTGGTCGTGCTGGGGTGTGGTCGTGCTGTGGTGAGGTCGTGCTGGGGTGTGGTCGTGCTGGGGTGTGGTCTTGCTGGGGTAGGGTCGTGCTGGGGTCGGGTCGTGCTGGGGTGTGGTCGTGCTGGGGTATGGTCGTGCTGGGGTGGGGTCGTGCTGGGGTGGGGTCGTGCTGGGGTCTGGTCGTGCTGGGGTGTGGTCGTGCTGGGGTATGGTCGTGCTAGGGTGGGGTCGTGCATTTCGCTCGAGACATCCTGCCAAAATTCCAGGAAATCGTACAAAAACAAACGAATTAGTCGAGACATCATCGAAATTCCTTCGCGCGGGGCGCTTTTCCGCGTCGCGGTCGGCTCTGCAAAACAAGCGTTTCGCTCGAGACATCCTCGGCAAACTCTGCGGAGCAAGCGTTTCGCTCGAGACATCCTCAACGCACGAAAAAGTGGCCCGCACCCTGTGATTTATCGATCGGGATTTCAAAAACAAGCGTTTCGCTCGAGACATCCTCAAATTTTAATTCGCCGGCCTCCTTCGACCTCGTTATTTATCAGGGAAAAAATTCGCCGGCCTCCCTCAAGCAGGCACCGGGGAATTAGGTTTACCAACTAAAAGAGAACCCTGGGCCCACGCCCTTTCCGGGAAAAAACAGGGTGCGAGCGTCGAGGAGCACACTTTGATTGAGAAAAACAGTATGCACCGGTGGGGGGGGATCAACAATAGTTATTCATCAGAAGTGAGAACTCAACAACAACAACAACAACAACAACAACAACAACAACAACAACAACAACAACAACAACAACAATTACTAGCACGTGGGGACACACCGTTCTCACCAGTGCCAGGGTTTTCATAGGAGGCGGGCAATACCCCCACTTTGTGGGGGGGCCGGTTCAAGCTCTACCAAATTTCCAAACGACTCTTCGCCACCACCCACACCCAGCTTCCCGCCCTATGACGTTCGGACACTTCACTTCGTGGCATGCGGACGACCGTGGCTACTATTCAGGGCCCCGCGGCCGACGACGACGGCGTGCGCGCGCGAAGAAAAAACGAATGTGTCCCGCATGGTATTATTTGACAGGGATGATGGCCCTGGCAGGTGCGCAACCGTTGTTGCAGAAGTTCGAAAAAGTTGCTCGCAAAAGCCCGTTTGACAGAAATGTTTAAAAAGTGTTGGGTTTCCTACGAATCCGCAAGAGCGCGCGGGATGAGATTTTGACATTTTTTGTTGAAAAACCATTGGTTTTTTGATGTTTTTATGTTAAAATCGCTCCGAACACTAAGGTTTTGGAAGGATTTCGTCTTGCGCGCGCGAATGTCCACTTTACCTTATTTTTTGCAAGGGATTCTTGAAATTTGATTATATTAGAACAAGAAATGTCATTTTCTATTGTTTTTTGCAAGGGAAAGCGGATTACAACAAAACAACCGGATCCTGTACACACCCTCTTTTCTGAGGCTTCCTCACGAAAATGATGAAAATGTAGCTGCGGCCTAGGCGGCGCAGGGGGGGCGCGCACCAGGGGGCCCAACAATAATTATTCTTTAGAATAAATAATGTTCAACAACAACAACAACAACAACACAACACAACAACAACAACAACACGACAGCAACAACAAGCAACAGCAACAACAACCATTTTAAGGCTGTGCGCTCTTACTTGCCCGCGAGTCATTCAACACGTATACCCTACACCCTCGATGCCCGCCCTCTTCGTCTTCGATCACACCCCTTTCGGGGGGATTATTTCTCTTTGCTGGGGCCGGCGGGCTTAGACGTACGGGCAAACCGGAACGGGCGGACAATCCTTCGGGGGCGTACATCTCTCTGCCCGCCATTGGAATTGGCGCGGGCCCTGCAAGAGGAGGAGGGGAAGAACGAGGGAGAGTGGGAGGAAGGGGAGGGGAAGGACGAAGGAAGAGGGAAGATACCACGTTGTGAAGGCGTCCTTGGCGCGTGCGTGGTTCCTGAGCGCCGAAACGCAATTCCATAATAATTTGTGAGGACGTCGCACGCGAGAGCGCAGTCCTGAGTACATTGTGAGGAAATCGCAGGCGGAAGCGGGGGCCCTGAATAAGTTGCGAGGAAGTCTCAAGCGGGAGCGCCGTTCCTTAGCAAATTGCACGGAAGTCTCAGGCGGGAGCGGGGGTCCTCACTAAATTGCGAGGAAGTCTCCGGCGGGAGCGCCGTTCCTGAGTCAATTGCGCGGAAATGTTAGGCAGGAGCGGGGGTCTTGAGTAAAATTCGAAGAAGTCTCAGGCGGGAGCGCCGTTCCCACGTAAAGTGACGGACGTCTCAGGCGGGAGCGGGGTCTTGATTACATTGCGAGGAAGTCTCAGACGGGAGCGCCTTTCCTGAGTAAATTGCGCGGAAGTCTCAGGGGTGAGCGGGGGTCCTGAGTAAAAATCGAGGAAGTCTCAGGCGGGAGCCGTTGTTGTTGTAGCCCGGGGGGCAGGGGCAAAGTTTGAGCAGGAAGACTTTCCTTGAGAAAAAACAAGGTGCGAGCCCCGGGGGTGGCACTTCAATCGAAAAAAATCAATGTGCACCGGTGGGGGGGGATCAACACTAATTATTCTTTAAGAATGAGAGTTCAACAACAACAACAACAACAACAACAACAACAACAACAACAACAACAACAACAACAACGACAACAACAACAACAACAACAAACATATTTCTCAACACGATTTCCTCATTCAGTTACGCACCCCGGAATCATGAATGACCGTTCGGCCCCTTCACTCTGATGTGGGCCCCTCGGTAGCGTAATTCCGAGCCCTTTGTCCGAACCATTGTTCCAACGCTGCACGCACCCTCGGATTTGCATCTGGGTTTACCAAGTTATTTCAAAAGCTGTTTTCTTTTGAATGTTACATTGTGGATTTGCGCAATTACTGTTAT
Organism: Prorocentrum cordatum; assembly: GCA_963575745.1. Classification (NCBI taxonomy): domain Eukaryota; class Dinophyceae; order Prorocentrales; family Prorocentraceae; genus Prorocentrum; species Prorocentrum cordatum. Next base: position 619,089 of record CAUYUJ010001758.1, read on the forward strand.
ATTGCTTCCAACGCGCCTCCAGATGGTCCGTTGTGCGGCCACCTTGCCTTGGGCGGGAAGGCAAGCCAGTAAGGGTTGCCAGGATTTCCAGAGCTAAGAAAGGAAACCTTTACCAATTACTTTTATTGGAAGAGCCAGCGCGTGCCGCAGTCAGACCCACCCAGCCGCACAAGAACCCAACGGGCCGCACAAATGACCAACGGGCCGCAGGAACAGCCAGTCGCGTAGGGTGAGGGGTGCCTCCGCAGAGGACAAGAAGGGGATTGGAAGAGCTGGCTCACTGAACCTTCACATCGCCTACTCCTAGATGGCTTGCTGGATTCCTTTGGCCATCCTTCTCTTCCTGATCCTGGTGATTCCTGCAGATACCCATCATATGCCTCTGAATCCCTATCAATTTTTCCAGGCTGGTTAGCATTCGTTCTCACGTTCCTCCTCCTGATCATCCTCCCCATCCTCCTCCTCAGATTC
>CAUYUJ010001759.1:0-32500 GCA_963575745.1 Prorocentrum cordatum
GAGGAGGGGGAGGGGGAGCGGGAGGGGGAGGGGGAGGGTAGGGGGGAGGGCAGAGGAGGCGAGGGGAGGCAAGCTAGGTGCGCTCGCGTCATATATGACATCCTACCCCTCCCTCCCATCCCTTACCATGGCGTAGATCCCCTCTCTACTCGCACAGTCGGATGTCGAGCAGGGCAATGATCCCGACAGGGTACGCGATGTATTGTAGAGCACGGCATGGCATGGCGTAGAAGAGCACCGCAAAGCGTAGTATCAACCTAGCATTGCATTGCATGCCGTGGCATGGCACGGGAAATAACGCCAGCGCTGCAGCAGGAGCACGAGTCGGAACGAGCGGAAGCGCGGAAATGAGGCCAGCGCTGCAGCGGGAGCACGATTCGGAACGAGCGGAAGCACGGAAATGAGGCCAGCGCTGCAGCGGGAGCACGATTCGGAACGAGCGGAAGCACAGAAATGAGGCCAGCGCTGCAGCGGGAGCAGCACTTTGGACAAAATGCAGGCGAAAACCCAACTCCGGGGAATCCTGTGTGTAAAAAGCAGTACGCGGGGGGGGCTAATACTTTCAAGCCGTCATCCGGGGAAGAGGGAGAGCAGTATTCATATTGAGTAATTGTGGAGGGCCCCGAGCCGCATGGGGGGCTTAGGAGGGCACGAGGCGGCCCGGGGAGGCTCTCGGACGGCGCACGCGAGAGCAGCTTCGCGTCGGGGCGCGGCCCCGTCCGAATGCCATCAAGAACTCGGCTCGAGTCGGGCGTATCCCTCTGCAGGAGGAGGATTCAAGAATAGTCGAAAAATAGTCGGGGGACGATTTTTCTCATATTTTTTGTTTGTTTTCAAGATTTTCACCAAACATCCGCCTGTGGGAGGACATGCCCGACCTAAAGCTGGGCCGACTCGGGGCTGGTCTGGGCCCCAAATTGGGCCGCAAGCTGGGCCCAGTATCGTCCACAATTGATTCTGGAGCGCGCGCCCAAAAGCGTCGTCGAAAGTCGCATGTGGAGAAATTGGTGCCGAGCGAGGGGGATGATGAGAAGGAGAAGGTCTTCTCAGTAGGCGGCGGGACTTCTCACAAGCCCACGCGCCTTCTGAGAAGTTTTCTGTGTTTTTGGGGAAGGCTGAGAATTCTTCTCAGAAGTCTGGGGAACTTCCGACCTTTCTGAGAAGGAAGGCCCTTCTCATCTCCCCCCTCGCTCGCCGCCTAATGTGGAGAAATGCTCCAGACGAGCCCGAAAGTTGTCTGTTAGATGCATCTGGGCGACCAGGCGACCCCCGACGAGGCCAAGATCATCCGAGACCGATGGCTTTGCTAAATGTCTGAAGCTTCGAGGATCTTGCCCGCGGAGTCGGGCCCAGGCCGCGCCCTTCGAGGGCCCCGCGAGCGAAGTCTGGAAGCCGAGCAGGTGCCCAAGAGGGTTGGAAATGGAGCCAGATTGCGCCTCGAGAGCGTACAGTCGGTTCGCGGCGTGTCGACTGGCGGCGACCCCGCCGCCGGCGTTCAGCGTGGAACGCCGGCGGCGGCCCAGGATCGGTTGATGTTGAACGCTCGGACGCCGCGGAAACGGCCGATCGTTCAAGGTTGAACGATCCCCGCGGTGTGAGGAGCCAACGAACGCTGGGGTCGACGCGACACGCGCCTGTCGTATGGAGAACGGTCTGCAATTCCCGCTTGCCTTGGACGCCGTCTGGAAGCCGTCTTGGGCTGGAAGAGGGTCGATGCAGCAGCCAGGCGGCAGAACGGCACAGGCCTTCGAGTCGGGCGTGTCCCTCTACAGGAGGAATGTTCAAAAATCGTCAAAATTATCCCAGTGCGACCCTACCTAGGAGTTGGAGCCCCTATGAGAGCAGCCCTAGTAGTAACGGTAAAGCTAAGCTAAAGCTAAGCGAGAGCTAAGCTGAAGCTAAGCTAAATCTAAGCTAAAGCTAAGCTAAAGCTAAGCTAAAGCTAAGCTAAAGCTAAAGCTAGCTAAGCTAAAGCTAAGCTAAAGCTAAGCTAAAGCTAAGCTAAAGCTAAGCTAAAGCTAAGCTAAAGCTAAGCTAAAGCTAAGCTAAAGCTAAGCTAAAGCTAAGCGACAGCTAAGCTAAACTAAAGCTAAAGCTAACGCTAAAGCTAAAGCTGAAGCTAAAGCTAAAGCTAAAGCTAGGGGGCGCAACTGGGGGAACCGCGGGGCGGGGACTGGGGGAACCGCCCGGGGCGGCCTACACTGCCCGGCCCCTTTAAGCAAACAAAGTAAGAACCCTCTAGGCAGAGCCTAGGTAGGGAAATAGTCTGGGGACGATTTTTGAGTATTTGTTTGTAGATATGTTTTGGCTCTTTTCTATTTTTCCTCCAATCCGCCTGTAGGGGGACATGTCCGACCTCAGCTTGGGGGGGGGGTGAAAGCCATGCAGGGAGCTCTCACAGTCAAATCTCACACGCCCCTCAGCCGGGTGGGCGGGCGGATTCAGCAGCTCTTGAGCTATTTGTGGGCCCTCTTGGGCCGTTTTGGGGTCCCCTTGGGGACTTCTTGGGCCGTCTTGGAGCGATCCTTGGGGCCTCTTGAGCAGTCCCGGACGCTGTAAAGACCGAAGAGGCGAGCATGCTAAAACTGCACGCTTTCCCAAAGAGGAATGGGGCGATGTTTGCCTTTGGGGGCTTTCTCGGGGCTCCTCTTGGAGCCTTACTGGGGCGTCTTGGAGGCCATCTGGGCAGTCTTGCGTCCATTTCGGTTGTTTTGAGCTTTCCTCCGCGTGTAGGAGCCGAGCTTGAGCCAGCTGGGAGTCCACGGAGTGTAGATTTGAAGGTTCCAGCGGCCCTAGAGGTGCGTTGAGGAGCCGGCCCTCCCCCCTTCCCCCCCCCCTTCCCTTCCCCTTCCCCCCCCTCCCCCTTCCCCCTTCCCCCCCCCCTTCCCCCCCCTCCCCCGCCTTCCCCCCCCTTTCCCCCCCCCTTCTCTTCCCCCCCAAAAAACTTGATTTGGTGCCCTGGATGGGAGGGAAAGGGGGGAGGGAGGAAGCCAAATGTTTCACACGCACTTGGCACCCCCAGCAGGCGGGGGTCGGCAGATTCCGATGATCCGATGCGGCCCGATGCTCGCGTGGCTTTGTTGTGCCTCTTGGCTTGGTCGACCGATGCGATTCCGACTCCGTGTCGACGCAGCCAGATCCGACGCGCATTCCGTCCGACCTGAGGAGGAGGAGGAGGAGGAGGAGGAGGAGGAGGAGGAGGAGGAGGAGGGCTTTCCAGAGTCGATGTTGACAGGTCCTCATCTTCCTCCGAGAAGGAGGGAAGCAAGATCTAAGACATGATTAACTCCGAAGTCAATTTTATGTCTCTAATGGAACTGTTGCAAACCTTGCCACGGCTCGGCTCCGGAGTTGATTTACTCCACAGACGATGTTCGGACCGGCTTCCTCCGAATGTACTTCAGAGTCGATCCGTTGTAAGGTCAGTACCAGTTCCACTTGGGTGCTGCATTAATTCCGAAGTAACTATACGCCGCGCCGCGCAACTTCACCAGACAGCCTTACTCGTGAGTTCATTCCAGAGTAGATTCGCGGTCACGATGTCGGCCCGCACTACCTTCGCCTGGGCCGTGATCAGCACATTCGTGGGTCCCAGGGCACGACGCAGCTGTGCCCGTGAATTCATTATGGAGTAGACTCACCCCTCCGCGGACGTTACGGCGGAAAAAGCGCAGCAACGAGTCTTCTGAATCCGTCGAGTGAGTCGCTGGCTGCCGTGGCCCGAGTCCACAGAAAACCCACGGTTCAATGCACGCTCGCGGGGTCCCCAGGCCGAGACAGCTCACGGAAGAAGGCGGTGGGGACCGAGCGTTTGCGCGTTTCGCGGCGGTCTTGCCTTCATTTTGCGGCGGCGCCGCCCTCAAACGCCGACGGGCGCAATCCTTCACCACCCACCAAACCACCCCAACCCAACCCGAAGGCCCCAATTTATCCTCGATTTCCAGTGGGGGGGTCGTGGAACATCGAGAAAACACATGGAACCCGTACCCCCCCCAACCCGAAATTCGGGTCTTCGGGTTGGGTTGGGGTGGTCTGGTAGGTAGTCAATCCTCTGGATGACTCGTTTGCTGGCGGGGCCGGAACCCACAACATGGGAGCCAGCGTGGGCCCCAAGCAGTGTGTTCCCGGCAATTTCACGTCGTGCAATACAGCTGAAGCAATCTATGCTGCAATCTACGTGGTGCAATAGATGCGGTGCAGTCTGTGTGGTGCTATCTACGCGGTGCGATCCATGTTGTGGGGTCAGTGTCGCGCAGTCTATGTAGTGCTGTCTATGTTGCACAGTACATGTGTAGTGCAGTCTACGTGGCGCAATGTATGTTGTCCGCTCTATGTTGTGCAACACATGTGGTGCCATATGTGTGGTGCAATCTACGTTGTACATTATACTTTGCACAACCGATGTAGTGCCATCTATGTTGTGCAACATATGTGGTGCAATATAGATTGAGCAAGCCATGTGGTGCAATAGCTGCGGTCGTGCAATATATGTTGCGCAATCTATGCGGTGCAATCTGTGTGGTGCGATCGGTGTTCTGAGCGATCTAAAAGCGCTCCGAAGGCGCTAATCTTGTTTCGTGCACTCTCTATGTGGTGCAGTCCACCAGCGGCGACGAGGCGGCGACGGGGCGGCGACGGCGACAGCATAGCCGCCAGACTTGCCACGCGACCCAGTTCCTTAGAGGACAAGCGATCACCCCTGAGTGCAAGCACTGTCTGGGGAATCGACTGCGGCTGAACGCACGCTCGCGGGGCACGCACGCAGCGCCCCCCAGCGCGGGCACGCGCAGGCCTCTGCACGAGGCTTCTGCGGGCGGGGCCCAACGACTGTTCCATGCACGCTCGCGGGGTCCCCAAGCCAGAACAGCTCACGGCAAAGCTTGGGCTTCTCTGCGCTCGGGGCGCCCCCGCCACAGAGTGAGGCAGGGGCTCCGCGCAGCGCGCGAGCTCTCGGTGCCCGCCGCCTTCCTTCGGTGAGTCGTTTCGGCCCGTGGGCCCCGCGAGCGCGCGTGAAACCGTATGTTCGTGGTTTCGGGCCCCGCGTTCGGACACGAGTCACTCAAAGGATTGCACGTGTCGGCGTTCGGGGCGCCTCCGCCGCAAAAGAGGGCAGGACCGCCGCGAAACGTTCAAACGCTCGGCTCCCGTCGACTTTTTCCGCAAGCTGTTTCGGCCTGGGGACCCCGCGAGCGCGCATTCATCAGTGTTTTTTTCGTAGGCGCAGGCCCCGCCAGCAAACGGTTTATTCGAAAGGTTCACAGGAATCGTTACTGCGTTTTTCCGCCCTAACGCCCGCGGCGGGGTGACTTTACTCCGGAGTTAAATTACGGGCACGGCTGCTTCGCGCCCTGGGACCGGCGAGTGCACTGATTCAAGCCTAGGCGAGAGTAGCGCGGGCCGCCATGGGACGCGCGAGTTGATTCCCGAGAAATTCTTGGGCAAGGCTGGCTCGGGCTGCCCTGGGACCCGCGAGTACACTCGGGCGTGTATTGACTCGGGCAGGGCAAAGCAGGCTCGGGCCGCCGCAGAACCCGCGAGTTTATTCGGGAGTGAACCCACGAGCACGGTGCCTCGCAGTCGGGCGCTGTATATTGTGCGTCACAGTCGTGATGCGCTTTGTGCTTCTGCTTCACAGTCGTGTCGCACTCCGTTATCCGCCGCGCGCTATCGCAACCCGGAGGTGATTTTTAAAACCTACAGGCAGGCGCACCGCCAAGCATCGGTCCAACAGCGATCCGGATGCTTTTGCCAACGCGTCTTACAGATGCACGGCTTCTGACCTGAAGGCTGGTCCGGGCTGCCCCAGGATCTCGCGATTGTATTCCAGAGTTGACTCATGGGCAAGGCCGGCTCTGGCCACCTGGGGGCCGCGAGTCTATTCCAGAGTTCATTCACGGGCAGGTTTGGCCCGATCTGCTCCAGGGCCCGCGAGTTCACGCACTCCAGAGTGTGATCCTGGGCAGGGCTGGCTCCCGTCGGCTCCAACAAGCCGTCGAGAGGACCAGAAGTTGCCCGAAGTCAGCACAGAACTTTGCTATGTATTCCCGAAGCCTTCAAGGAACACTTGAGGAGAAGCTCCGTAGTGGCCTCCCAGAGATGCTTATGAGCATATTCCCGAGCATGGCTTTGAGAAACTCCAGAGAAGTGTTCGAGAAGCTTGTCGGATGCCTGTCCGGAGGCTTGTGAGAAACTGGTCAGAAGTTTCTGCGAATGTATTGTGAAGTTGTTCGTAAGTCAGAAGCCTGCTAAAAGCCACTTCGGAAGTCTTTATACAGGTTCGGAGCATCCTTTCAGAAGCCTTTGAACAGATTCTCTTAGTCTTGCGAGAAGGGTCATGTGAGCTGCACAGAAGCCTTTGGAAGTTTTGTCAGAGCTTCCCAGACGCTTCTGTGAAGCTTGTGGGAAGCCTCGGGCTAGAGAAGCTTATCAGAAGCCTCCGAGAAGCGTCTCGGAAGCTTGTCAGACGCCATTGACAAGCTTGTGAGAAGCCGTTTAGGAACTTCGGAACTTTTCCCGTTTTCGTCATATGTCCTTGAAAGACCTGCCTCTCCGAAGCCCGTCGGAAACGACTTAGAAGCGGCCCGGAAGCGGCCAGAAGCGGCCCAGAATATTTTCTTCAGTTCATCAGAAGCCTTCGAGCACGAGGACGTGGGAAGATCAGGATGAGCATGATGGAAAGGAGGAAGAGGATGGCGAGGTGGAGGGCGAGCAGCAAAGCCGTTTGCATTTTGTAACCCCGCCGGGGTCTTCCCCTGTTGTCTGTTGAAAGCTTCTTGGAGTCCTCATGGGGCGTCTACAAATAGTCAGGATGAGCTTGTCGAGGGGGGCCCAACGAGTTCAGACGCGGTTTTCTTAGGGCTCCCAGGGAGTTCGGATGAGAATGTAGCAAGGAGCCCGAGGAGTTAGGATCATGTTTTCGTGAGGAGCTCAAGGACTTAGGATGAGGTTTTCGTTGACGCCCCGACAAGTCATTGTCAGGTTCCAGTCAAATAGGGCCTCTCTGGGACACCCTGAAAACCACCACCTTTCTTCCCGAAACTTTTTCACACCAGGGTTTTCTCAAGCTCCTCAGAGGCGTGTGTGAAAAGCTGTCTAGGGGCTTGCTTCACAGCGCCTACAAGAGGAACTTGATGGGGAGCTCCTCGGCTCCTCGGAAGCTTCCCCGAAGATGTTCGCAAACTTTTGGAAAGCTGCATGGGCAAGGCTGGCTCGGCCCGCCCTGGGGCCCGCAAAGATGCTCCGACGTCAATTCACGGGCAAGGCTGGCCCGACCCGCCCTGGCACCCGTGAGTTCACTCCAGCTTGGGGCCCGCGAATTTTTTCCGGAGTAAATTCACGGGCAAGGCTGGTTCGACCCGTCCTGTGACCCGCGAGTTCATTCTGGAGTGAACTCGTGAGAACGCTGGCACCACTTCCGGCGCGAAGCAAATTTACTCTGGAGTCAATTTGGATAGTCCTGGAACTGGCGCCGACCTTCCTCTCAACTACCTCTGGAGCAAACTTATCCCGAAGCGGAAACGAGTGCCAACATGCTAAAGAAACTATTCCAGAAGATGTCTTTAAACGTCATCCTGGTTTCAACCTCTTCCATCTTCCTCCTCCTCCTCCTCCTCCTCCTCCTCCTCTTCCTCCTCCTCCTCTTCGACGCCGACTGGTTTTCGTGTCATGACTCGGGCCTCCGGCGGCCGTTCGGGGCGCTCTGGTAGCCCCAGAAAACTCTTGACGAGGCGCAGTTGTTGGGAAGCACCCCGGGGCGAGAAGTTGTTTAAGAGCCGACGAAGCTGGAGGCTCTTGGGCGATCTTGAGGTCCCGGCCCTCTTTGGGGGCCTCATGGGCTATCTTGGAGCTGTCTTGGAGGCCTCCTGGGCCGTCTCGGGCGGTCGGACACCCAGACAGTTGAGAACTGCAGCATCCTTCAAAGACCAAGAATATCAATGTGTTTCGTCTCCTTGGGCGTTCTTGCAGGCCTCACGGAGGCCTTCTTCGGTCGTTGCGGAAGCCTCTCTAGCTGCCTTGAGGCCGTTCGGGGCCTCCTCCTCCTCCTCCTCCTCCTTCTCCTCTTCCTTCTTCTCGTCCTCCTCTTCAGTGCGAACGCACCGCTCCAGATATCGCAGTCTGGGCATTTGAACTGGTTTTCAGTCTGCCGGACTCGTGTACCCGTCGAGCTCCGCCGCCGCCTCCCTCTCGTCGTCCTCCTCGTCGTCCTCGTCCTCGTCCTCGTCCTCCTCGCCTGTGGCGCTGGTGCCATGCTTCGCGCTGGACATCGGGCACGGGGATTGCACATTCGGCTGAGAGTCGGGGCCATCTGGTCCGCACAGCCCGTGGAGCCTTGTGTCCGCTCAGCTTGGGGAACCAACCTCGTTGCGCATGGTAGTCGATTTGGCAGGGTGTGTGTCGGAGGTTTTGTTCGGCGACGAGGTGTCTGCATACTCCCGAGTCGGCCTTTTCGGACGGTCTGTGCCACGCCCGCGGGGAGAGGCCTCTCGATGGACTCCATGGACTCTCCTCCTCCTCCTCCTCCTCCTCGTCGTCCTGGTCCTGGTCCTCGTCCTCCTCCTCCTCCTCTCCTCCTCTTCCTCCTCCTTCTCTTCTTCCTCCTCCTCTTCCTCGTCCTCGTCCTCGTCCTCGGTCTCCTCGTCCTCCTCCTCTTCCTCCTCCTCTTCATCCTCCTCGTCCTCCTCTTCCTCCTTTTCCTCGTCCTCCTCGCCTCCTTCTCCTCCTCTCCCCCTCCTCCTCCCTTCTCCTTCCTCCTTTCTCTTCTCCTCCCCCTCCCCCTCCTCTCCGCCTCCTCCTCCTCCTCTCCTCCTCCTCCTCCTCCCCCTCCTCTACTCCTCCTCTCTTCCCCCCCTCCTACTTTCTCTATCTTCCTCCTCTTCCTTTCCTCCTCCACCTCCTCCTCCTCCTCCTCTCTTCCTCCTCTTCTCCTCTCCTCTCCTCCTCCTCCTCCTCTCCTCTCTTCCTTTCCTTTACCTCCTCCTTCCTCCTCCTCTCCCTCCTTCCTCTTTTCCTCCTCCTCCCTCCTCCTCTCCTCCCTCCTCCTCACCTCCTCCCCCTCTTCCCCTCCCCCTCCTCGTCCTCGTCCTCGTCCTCGTCTCCGTCCTTGTCCTCTCGTCCTCGTCTCCCCCGTCCCGTCCTCGTCCCCTCCTCTTGCTCCTCTCTTGCTCCTCTCTTTCTCTCCTCCTCCTCTCTCTCCTCCTCCTCCTCCTCCTCCTCCTCCTCCTCCTCCTCCTCCCCCCCCCTCTTGCCCGTATGCGCAGGCTGCGGGAGCCGGCCGAGACTGGCAGCTGCGACCTGCACAGGGAGTCCAACAAGGACTACGTCCTGTCGCTGGAGCTCGGGCGCTGCGGCCACGGCAGGTCGGACGCGGACGCCGTGTGAGCAGAGGGCACCCAGGGCGTCTTTCTGGGGCAACGTCAGGGGAGGAATGGGCTGGACACCTTAGGCGATGCTCAAGAAAACTTAAATTTTCGGCCAGAGTCTCGATTATTCTTAATGTTTCAACGTAAATCTTAAGATTTTGATCGAAATCTTGGGTTTTTATTCCAGTTCTGAGACTATGAATTTCTTAACCCATGATCTCTTAAGCATTTCGCAGGGTGGACGCTTCGAGGCTCGAGGTTTTCGGACGTTGTCGTCGGTTTTCGGAAGGTTTCCAGCCTCGGGGTGCGTTTTAGCAGCCGCGCCTCGCCGAAAACGTTCCACGGGTGCCCGGATCGTCCCGACTGCACGCCGGAGACCCAAGTTATGACCAGAAAACCTGACGACGACACTGGGGTGGACGGGCTCAGGGGGGGATGCATCGACTTCCAATCGCTCATTCATCGCCGACAGGGGTCCGATAGCCCGCCCGGCCCAAGATGGCGCGGATTCGCCGTCCGGGGGTAATCGCCGATCTATTGGCGATCTATCGCCGATTCCCGCTCTATGTTTCTCCCCCTGAGCAGGTCCCCCTCAGTGATCCTCATCGTGTGGTTTTCGGGCCATACTTCGGGTCTCCGGCGGCCGTTCGGGACGATCCAGGCACCCCCGGCCCCCATTGCGTCCTCGGCGAGACACGCAGCTGCTGGAAGGCCTCCCGAGGCTGGACGGCCTCCGAGCACCAGCGACAGGGCCCGAAAACCTCAGGCCTCGAACCTCGCCGACTCGCGCTCGATGTCTCCCCCTCTTGAGCTGGTCTCCCCCCCCCAACGTTTCAATAGGGAAAAAAGCACACAGACACAATTAATCGTCGATTCCCTAGAAAACATAGGAAAATATGGGAACTGGGGGGGAAGGCAAAAACCCGGAAAACATGGGAAAACATAGGGAATCTTTCCATTTGCGTGTGTTTCTTTGTGTGTCCTGGGGCCCCCCCAACGTTGCCCCTCGGTGCGCGGCCGTCCCGGGCGGGCGGACAAGCCAGCCGCCTGCGCAGCGGCCGCGCGCGCGCGCGCCCCCTCGGCGGGCCGGACGGGGGGCCGCCGAGGTCCGCCGGCGGCGCTGGAGAGAGAGTCGGCGGCTGCCACGGGGGCGGGCAGCCCGGGGGAGGCATGGAGAAGGTCGAGGCCTGCTAGATTCGACTACTCCAGATTTCGTAATGAAAGGGAGGGGGTCTGGACCCTCCAAGACAAGCCATTTCAGACCTCCCCCGTGGGAGAACCCTCCAAAACATCGTCCTCAGACCCCCCCAGGCCCTCCAAGATAGCCTGGAAGAGACTCCTCGAAATGAGACACCCCTCCCTTTATTACGAAATCTGGAGTACACGTAAGAGTGACCCTTCGCCGGAGTGACCTTTGGTGCGTGCTCACTGGGGTCCCCCGATCGCCGCGCTCGCTGCGATGGTAGCGTCCTGCGCACCTGTGTTTGGCCGCCTCGCGCCCCCCAAGAAGCCGCGCGCACCAAAGGTCACTCTTGCCCAGGGTCACTCTTACGTGCAGCCGATAGATGGGGTCGGAGTAGATGGGGTCGGAGGATCGCGCCGCATCGACGAGGCATCGCCGATGCGGCTCGATGCGGAGCCTGATTTCCTTCGCGCCGACGTTGCCGATGCATCGCCGATGCATCGCCGATGCCTCGGCGATGCATCACCGATGCCTCGGCGATGCGGCGCGATCCTCCGACCCCATCTGCTCCGATCCCGTCTGGGAGGCCTCTAGATGAGGGAACAAGTGTTCGGCTTGAGGTCTGAGGTTTTCGGGCAGCTTCGTCGCTCCTCGGCGGTGTGCGGGCCACGGGATGGCTCCCGGCAGCTGCGCCTCGCCGAGGGCGCTCCGGGGGTCCCGGAGCGTCCCGACTGGCCGTGGGAGAGCCGAGCTGGGACCCGAAGACCTCAGGTGGTGGGCCGACCCTCGGGTCACGGCGTCGCATTTCGCCCACAACGGGCGATGTTGTGCCCTGCCTCGGGCCCGAGGATCCTCACGGATTGATCCTACTCGAGAGATGCAGTGGAAAATTGGGGTTTGCAACAGGAGCTCGACCACCAGAGACCCTCCACAAGAAGCCCAACCCCGAGACCCCAGGACGTCCGTTGACTTTTGGTGCTGGAACGTCGCGCGCCTTCCGCAGCAAAGCCATCAGAGCCCAAGAAACCCAGGGCACCCTGGAGGCAAGCAGGATGTTTCTTGGCACGGGCCCCCACTGTAAGCGACGCTCCATCGGCGCCACCTCCCTAGACGCTGCTCGATGCCACTCGACGGTTCCCACGATCTGCCACCGAACGCGGGGAGGGGGCCGCCCTCCTCGTCGCGGCGGCGATGTTTCTTGGCATGGGCCTCCACTGTAGGCAGGCCGAGCTCTTGTGAGCGATGCTGCAGTCTTCCAGGGGGCTCCGAGCGCCCATGGGTCCTCGACGTGGCTGCCCAGCGGATGCGGGAAAGGGGGGAGGGAGAGGAGGGGGAGGAGGAGGAGGAGGAGGAGGAGGAGGAGGAGGAGGAGGAGGAAGAGGAGGAGGGGGAGGAGGAGGAAGAGGAGGAGGAGGAGGAAGAGGAGGAGGAGGACCAATGTAAACCGAAGAGTCATCAACGAGGTTGGAATTAACCCTCCCTCCAAGCTCCCTCTTCATAGGCCCCTGCAACGGTTCATTTCCATGAGTGGAATTGCCTCGTTGGAAGACAACCGTTTGAAGAAAATGAAGCATGCCAAAACAGTGTTCTCAGGATTCAACACCACGGATCAATCTAAATACTACGTCTTGAAGATCCGGAATGGTGCCAGAACACCATTTTGGGGACTTCAATACCGCGAATCAGCGTAATTGTTGCACCCGCATAATCCTGAACCCTTCCAAACATTATTCCCAAACCTCTTGTGGTGTTGGGTATTCGTTTTGAATAGAGCAGTGTGGTCTCCGCCTCCTCCTCCTCGCCCTCTCCTCCTCTCCTCCTTCTCTCCTGTTTCCTCTCGTGCCGTCGGGCTGCGATCTGCGCACCTGTCGCCACTTTCGTGGGCTCCTGGGAGGCCCAGCGGAGGTACGCCGTACGCGGACCACCTCGGGACCTCGCCGCCCCCTGGGGGGCTTGCGATCTGCGCACCTGTCGCCACTTTCGTGGGCTCCTGGAAGGCCCAGCGGAGGTACGCCATACGCGGACCACCTCGGGACCTCGCCGCCCACCTGGGGGGCTTGCGATCTGCGCACCTGTCGCCACTTTCGTGGGCTCCTGGGAGGCCCAGCGGAGGTACGCCATACGCGGACCACCTCGGGACCTCGCCGCCCCCTGGGGGGCTTGCGATCTGCGCACCGCCACTTTCGTGGGCTCCTGGGAGGCCCAGCGGAGGTACGTCATACGCGGATCACCTCGGGACCTCGCCGCCCCCTGGGGGGCTTGCGATCTGCGCACCTGTCGCCACTTTCGTGGGCTCCTGGGAGGCCCAGCGGAGGTACGCCATACGCGGACCACCTCGGGACCTCGCCGCCCACCTGGGGGGCTTGCGATCTGCGCACCTGTCGCCACTTTCGTGGGCTCCTGGGAGGCCCAGCGGAGGTACGACATACGCGGACCACCTCGGGACCTCGCCGCCCCCTGGGGGGCTTGCGATCTGCGCACCTGTCGCCACTTTCGTGGGCTCCTGGGAGGCCCAGCGAAGGTACGCCATACGCGGACCACCTCGGGACCTCGCCGCCCCCTGGGGGGCTTGCGATCTGCGCACCTGTCGCCACTTTCGTGGGCTCCTGGGAGGCCCAGCGGAGGTACGCCATACGCGGACCACCTCGGGACCTCGCCGCCCCCTGGGGGGCTTGCGATCTGCGCACCTGTCGCCACTTTCGTGGTCTCCTGGGAGGCCCAGCGGAGGTACGCCATACGCGGACCACCTCGGGACCTCGCCGCCCCCTGGGGGGCTTGCGATCTGCGCACCTGTCGCCACTTTCGTGGGCTCCTGGGAGGCCCAGCGGAGGTACGCCAAACGCGGACCACCTCGGGACCTCGCCGCCCCCTGGGGGGCTTGCGATCTGCGCACCTGTCACCACTTTCGTGGGGCTCTTCTTGCGCACTGCGGGTCCTTCAGAATGCCAGTCAGCATTGAGTGGTCCTGAGTATACTGGCCACATGTATAGAAAGGCTTGGGTACGTCACAGGGTAATTAAAGTTTTTTTCTGAATTTTCCCTTTTTTCCTGTTTTCCGCTTCTTTGTTCGGGGCGGAGGGCGCCGTACCCTTCGAGGCGGCTTACGAAGGGATTTCTTTTGTGCGGATTACACAGGGATTCCTTTTCTGGATGATTACGAAAGGATTCCTTTCGTGAGGGAAGATAAAGGGATTCCTAAGGATTCCACGGCATTCGCAAACCAAGATACACTACAACGCCGCACATTAGACAACACAGTGCGAACAAGTACATCATACACCAAAACACGCCGTTCAGCACACCATTCAACGCACCGCCACAATCCTCCATATTCCTTTTGGGAGCCTCTTGGGGACCACTGGGAGGCATCGAAGGCCTCCGGGGCGCCTCTTTGGGCCCTCGTGGGGCACCCTTGGGACCCTCGCAGGCTATCTTGTGGCCATCTTGGAGAAGATCGATCGAAGAAGGGGTGAGGTTAATTAGGGCAGCCCCCCAGGAGGCAAAAATGGGCGCCCCAAACCTCCCGTATCCATTTTAGCTCAACCAGCTAGGCTCGATGTCCAAGCTGTATGGGTTTTGATGTCCATTCCCCATCGACACATTTGCACACGGCTTGATACCTTCTTTCAGCCGATACCGGACAACATTGTTTGCGCCTCTGCGAACGCCTCGATGTCTCGAGACGCGTCCTTCATGACAAGGACAAGTGCACCTGGTGATGTACCCACGCAAGGCGATCTTATCGACTCACCGTGCTTCCTTTCCAGTGTATCGGTCAAAAAGGAAATGCGGGACGACGAGGATGCCGGGCACGTTGCGGAGCTTTCCAGCGGATCGATGTGTCGCATGCAGGCACACATGTTGAATCTGGATGTAGCGCTCTTTGCTCAGGAATCGGGCAGTGTGGGTACGCCCTTGAACGTGAAGGCGGCCGCCTTTGTTCCGAAAGTGGTACATGGTCAAATGGGCTCGAGCGCCGACCAGCGAACCACTGTAATGATGCGCAATCTGTCCACCACTTTATCCCGTGCCGAGCTGGTCGATTTGATTAGCAGCATGGGCTTCGAGGGGCATTTCGATTTCGTGTATCTTCCGATGCGTCGCGCATCTGCGAACAATTTCGGATATGCGTTCGTGAATTTTCTGACCCATCAGCACGTAGTGCGCTTTTGGATGGTCTTCCAAGGTTTCTCATCGTGGCCAGCATCTGGATGTCGCAAAATGTGTGACGTGCGTTGGGCAGAAGTGCAGGGATTATGGGCGAACGTTGCGCTATATCACAAAAACACCATCCTGCACGAGCAGGACGTGCCAGATCACTACAGGCCCGCTCTGTTCCATTATGGTCGGCAGATTCTGCTCCCGCCCACGACCTCCGAACTCAGAGCGATGCTGAAGAGCTCGTGGACCCAGCCAAGGAAGGCAAAGATTCGCGGCTTTTGTGGGCAGTTCATCCGCGTTCCTATCCGCCCGAAAAGATGCACCACGCTCGCCGGGTGAGTTTTCCATTGCTGTCCTTGCTCGCCCACGGGGGAGGAGGAGGTGGAGGAGGAGGAGGAGGAGGAGGAGGAGGAGCAGGAGGCGCTCTGGACGCAGAGCGTGCCGCGGCGCTGGAGAGCGCCTGGCCCTCTGGTGAGACCCGTCTGGGCATTTCGGCTGACGTCGATGAGGGAGGGCGAGGAGGAGGATTCGGATGCAACTCCTGGGATGTCAAATTCTGACTTTGCCCTGGTTCGAAATTCGTCTCAATCCGGTTTCATCCCGCTTCATGTTCCTTAATCCCGTTTAAAATGCGGCTTAACCTCGCTTAATTCGAGGCCCAATCCAGCGTAACAGACCCCCAATGGTGTTGAATCCCTAATCCTTCCGACGGGGACCTCCCAGTAGCTGCCTCCAAAGGACGAGCAGACAGGATCGACAAAGGCTCTCGCCGCCTCGCCGCTGCATCGCCGAGGCATTCGGCGATGCGCCCCGACGTGGAGCCCGACTTTCTCCACGCCAACGTCGCCGCTGCATCGCCGGCGTCGCGGGGGCATCGCCCATGCATCGTCGATGCAGCGCCGATGCGGCTCGATCGTCCGACCCCATCTGCTCCGACCCCATCTATCGAGTAGGGGATCAACCACAGTTCTGGGGTAAGTCAATCCTGCATGTAAGCTCCTGCTCGAATCTAGGAGGCCTCTATGAAGGGGGGGGGGCGAAGGAGAGGCGGGGGGCAGCCGCCACTGGCTCTCCTGCCCGCCTGGGTTTGGCGCCTCGGCGCGCACCGCGGGCAACGCTTGCCGACAGCGTGAAGTCGGGCACGTCACGTCTTGCTACAGGAGGGAAACTCGAAAATAGTAAGACATAGTCAGGGGACGATTGTTTGGGGAGCCTTTGTTGACTACTTGTGCGATCCTGTTTGCGTAGTTTTAAGCAGTCGTCCAACATCCGCCTGTAAAAGCCAGCGTATGGATGGCGCACTTGCGCAGCGGTGTGACCCATACACAGGGTCCTCTGCTTCCATTTGGCTCGCGAGCCTGCGGAGCGCGTGGGCCAGCGTTGTGTTGGGACGGGAGGGGGGGAACAGCGAGTTGTTTGGAGTGCGTGGGGTATCTGGAGGGTGCAAGTCGACGGCCGATGCATCAGCCGCACAGCCGTGAGCAGTGGGGCACTCCACTATGAATCACTGCTCTGCCAATGTCCGCGCGGACGTGGGCCTGGAGCATGTGCGCCCTTCTGCTCGGCAGGGGTTACCCTGCCCCTCCCAGGGCTCGTGTCGACCCTTACGATTCGATTCGATTCGATTTCGATGGCCTCCGATTCCGATTCCGATTCGACTTGGGATTCCGATTTTGGGGTGCGCTCTCTTGCTGGAGGCACGCCGGCCTGCCCATCTCCGCCCACTCGACCTCTCCCGACTCGGCTGCCGAGGCCCGCCCGCCCGACGCCTCTCGATCGCCGAGCCGACTCGTCGATTATTCGATCCTGGGCCCTCCTCTTCCTCCTCCTCCACCTCCTCCTCCTCCTCCTCCTCGTCCTCCTCCTCCTCCTCCTCTCCTCCTCCTCCTCCTCCTCCTCCCCCTCCTCTCCTCCTCCTCCTCCTCCTCCTCCTCCTCCCCCTCCTCCTCGTCGATTCGATCCTGGGCCCTCCTCCTGCCCCTCCGCCCTGCCTCAGGAGGGGAACAAACACACAGACACAATGAATCGGCCACTCCCAGGAAGATATGGGAAAATATGGGAAGTGGTGGAGAAGACAGACACCCAGAAGATGTGGGAAAATATGGAGCATGTTTTTATTTGTGTGTATTTATTTCTGTGTCCTGGGGCCCCTCCGCCCTGCCGCCCTGCCGACGGGGCTCCAGGGCCCGGGGCCTGGAAGGGCCCACGCCGGACGCGTTCTGGCGGCGCCCGTCGGCTCGGCAGCAGTGGCCCTCCCCCTACCCCTGCCGTCTCTCCTCCTCCTCCTCCTCCTCCTCCTCCTCCTCCTCCTCGTCCTCCTCGTCCTCGTCCTCCTCCTCCTCCTCCTCCTCCTCCTCCTCCTCCTCCTCCTCCTCCTCCTCCCTCTTCCGCTCCTCGGCTCCTCGCTTTCCCGCCCGTCTCGGTTTTCCTTGCCTGTCCCGCGCTTCTCTGTCGGCCCGTCCTGAGAACGCAGTCCAGTTGCTCGTCTCACTCGGTCCGCCCAGGCGCTTTTCCATGCGCCGTCAGGGACCCGGCCCGCCGCGGCCGGTCAGCAGACCGTTTCTTCTTCTTCTTCTTCTTCTTCGTCTTCTTCTTCGTCTTCTTCTTCTTATTATTCCTCCTCCTCCTCCCTGCCGCCGTGCTGAGACGGGGGGCTCGAGGGCCGTGGGGCCCGGAAGGCCCACGCCGGAGAGCTCCGACGGCGCGCCACGTGGGCCCGAGGACTGCTGTGAGCAGCTCCTGCCTCTCCCTCCCTCCCTCCCTCCCTCCGCGTCCGCCAGCACGAGCGCAGAAGCGCTTCGGGGTATCCCCCCCTCCTTTCCCGTCGTCCTCCCCCCCCCTTCCCTTCCCTTCGACAACGCGACCGCGGCCACTCAATCGGAGTCAATGCGTCATCTGCCGGCGGAGGCGGACATGCAACGGTTCTGCTGTCTGCTCTCTCGCACAGCTTTGTGTGGGCGGTCCCTCCGTGGCCCCCAAAAAGCTGCGCCCAAAGCTCACTCCTGCTCAGAGTTAATATTGCGTGCAGTCGACTCATGATTCCTCTCTTTTTCCCCCACCTATACCCAAATATACCAGAGACGACTTGTTCCGTTCTCACCGAAATTATTCTTAGGCTTACGCCACACCGCCGACCCCTTTGTTTTTCTTGGGGGCTTCCTGGGTGTCCCTGGGGCACGTCGGGGGCGTCTTGGAGCCGAAGGTTCGAAGTGTCCGTTCCGGTTTGGGAGCCTATGGGGCCGTTTTAGGGCGGTCTTGGAGGCATCTTGGAGGGTCTTCAGCGCTGTGAAGGCCGAACCATCGTATATCGAAGCCGATTGGGGGGCCTCTTGGGGCCCCTTGGGGCCTCTTGGAGGCCTCTGGGGAGCCTCTTGGGGCCTCTTGGGGGCCTTTTGGGGACGTCTGGACGCCTTGTTGAAGCCTCTCGTGGCCGCCTGGGGGCCTCTAGGGGGGGAACGACTGGAATGTTCGTTTCGTGGTCCCCCTTTCGGGCCCCTCTTGGGGCCGTCTTGGAGCCCCTTTGGGTCGTTTTGGGCGACTCTTGTGCCGTGTTGGGGGCTTCTTGGGAGCCTATGGGGCCGTCTTAGGGCGGTCTTGGAGGCATCTTGGAAGGGCTTCCGCGCTGTGACGGCGGAAAAATCGTATGTGCTAGAAATGTACGTTTTCCTAAAGGGAATTTGACGATTTTGGCCTCTTGGGAGGCCTCTTGGAACGTCTTGGCGGCCTCTTGGAACGATCTTTCGGCCCAAGTTAGGCGCCTTGGAACGATCTTTCGGTCTCGGGGCCCTCTTGGACCGTCTGGGGGGTCTCTTGGGCGGCCCGCCCCAGAAGCTGTCGTGGACCTCCAAAGGGAGCCCGGGAAGGGCCGGGCCCCCCTGGTGAGCTTTGGCCGGACGGCCCCCGCCCCCCTCCAAATCGACCAGACCGGGCTCCAGGGGGAGGGGTTTGGGAAGGGGGAAGCATCTCTCGTCCCGATGATCCCCTAGGGGCATCTGACCGCACGCCCATCGCTTGAACTTTCTTCCACTAGAGCTGTAAACCATAATGCATACCACATGCTTCCACGCTGCGCATGAGCTCGCAGGCCAGGGTCGATGAGCAGCGAGTCGCCCGCGTACACGAGCGCTCGGACGAATCTTGCCTGCGGTACGTCGCTGAGCTTCCTCCGCAAGTCTACGTGAGCGTCTCTGAGCAACGTCGTCATGACGTTGGTGAGCAGAAACGGCGAGAGCGGGCACCCCAGCGCTGCCTTCTTGTCAGCAAATTGCGGATGGTAGGTCTTGGAGTTGGGATGTGCGTGGATGAGGGGGAGGAGGCTTCAAAGTTTAGCTGCTACCTTGAATCGGGGTCATGGCACTTGGCCGAAAACCAGTGTCAACAAATTCTCTGGTCTGTAGGTGCTGCTTGCTTGTCTCTGGACCCAGCCCAGTGCAGCTTGTAAAGTTGCTCTGCGACTTGTTCGTGGTGCACCTAATCGAGCTGCTGGCTCATTTGTACAGCAAGGACAAGGGAAAGTAAGGGGAAGGGGTCTGAGGACCAAGGTAAGATCAGCGGGAAGGGGAGCTGTAGCGCTACAAGTTTATTAATGGCGATGCTATCGCCCAGCTTTCTGTGCTTTCACAGGACAGCCGAACGTCTCACCAATTTCACGCTCGACGTTTCCACACAGCTGGTTTCGCCCTGCTCATCTGGGCATCACTCCTGACGCGCTGGGTGCGAAAAAGCGCAGGGCCCCCAAACTCGTTGTGAACTCGAGGGTGGGTGATCTCTCGCCGAGGCCCTCTCAGACGCTCCAGTGGGCCGCGCAGCCCCAGGTCCAGGGCCGGGGGGCAGGCGGTCAGCGGGAGGGGTCAGGAGGAGGAGGAGGAGGAGGAGGAGGAGGAGCGAGGAGGAGGAGGAAGAGGCGGAGGAGGAGGAGGAGGAGGAGGAGGAGGAGGAGGACGAGGACGAGGACGCGGAGGAGGAGGAGGAGGAGGAGGAGGAGGAGGAGGAGGAGGAGGAGGAGGAGGAGCGGCGCCGGTCGTCTCGCTCGCTCCCGCCCGCGCCCTCCCAGCAGCACACACACCGGCGGCAGCCGAGCTGCCCTCGTCAAAAAAAGGCCAGCGCGAAGTGGGCGCGGGGCGCCCGCGCGTGCTGTGCACTTGGAGGCCACGTTAAAACGACGCGAAGATCGGGACAAAATCGGATCGGGATAACTCGAAATCTATGAGAATCGGCGGGTTTGGAGGATGTATCGGGCGCCGCGGCCGCTCCAGAGCGTTCCGGAACGCTCTGAGAGCGCCCCGGAACGCTCTGGAGCGATTTATCCCGATCCTAGCCCTGTTTTACACGTGCATGCCGCACTGTGGGTTGACAGGGACGGGCTGAGCCGCGCGCGGCAGGCAGGCCGAGGGCACCGCGACCACCCCGTCCGTGCCGAAAGCCGGGGCGGGGTGGTCGCGGTGCGCCCGCGGGTGCTCCAGATTTTGAAGCATTGAGGTCTCTGTTGCGTTTTTTTTTTCTGACAGGGGTGGTTGGTCTGCGCGCAGCAAGCAATATGAGGGTACCCCCACCGTCCCTTTCAAAAGCCAAGGCGACGTGGTCGCTGGGTGCCTTTGCTTGCTTTAGATGTGGAGGCAAAGCGTATGTTGCTTTGCTTTTGTTGATGGGTGGTTGGCCTGCGCGCGTTAAGTAACATGATGGATCCCCCGCCGCCTTTGCAAAAAAACAGCAAGGCGACGTGGTCGCGGGGCTCCCGCGCATGTTCCAGATATGGAGGACACGTGTATTTTGCCATTGATTTTTCCAAGGGATGGTGGTGTGGGGGGATCGGCATTGGTTTTGGTTGACTGCCAGTCGCCTGGGGGAGGGAGTGTTTCTTAATCAAAGGGAGCAGTGGTAAACCTCTCCCCGAAGGGGAAGAGGGAAGATGGAAGAGGACACGCCCTGAACCACTCACGCTCAGAGGGCAGGTGGGATCGATTGGATTTCCATAGTTTTGTTATCGTCAGTGCTGTTTCTTGCTTCTTGCGTTTCTGCCATTCCGCCTTCTCGGCGCTCCGAGACCACCTCAGAGGCCCCGAACATTGCCCCGAGAAAGCCCGAGAGGCCCCGAGTGGACGCCCAGACGACCCAGGAGGCCCCCAAGACGGACCAAGAGACCTCCAGGACGGCCCAGGAGCACTTCAAGAACCGGCCAAGATCGGACCCAGAGGTGGAGCACGGACCAACACTTCGACCTCTTCGCGCACCGGGACCCCCATGAGGCCCCAACGTCCCCAAGAGGCCTCGCAGGAGGCCCCCAGAAGCCTCCAGGAGTTCACACGAGATTCCAAGAGGACCCCAAGAGGCTCCCAAGAGGCTCTCAAACCGCCGCCCACAGTACCCACGAGACCTCCGAGAAGTTCCCGACAGGCGTCCCAAAGCTCGATGCCTCACCGAGGCGGGATGGGGCGAACGGTACTTCTTACACATGTCGCTGGGTGCACTCCCTAATCATGGGCTGTTTTCCCAAGGCTGCGGGCGCCCAAGACGGGCGACAGACTCCAGGACCCCACCCCAGTGCAGACGATCCCAGAGGTCTCGGACATGGGCCCGGAGCATTCCAGGACTGCCCCAGATGGCTTCAAGACAGCCCAACGGGCCTCCAAGGCGCTTCAAGGCGCTCCCGGAGGGCCTTCAAGAGGGCCCCGAGAGGGGAAGATTATGGATTGACCTGGGGATTCTCATACGCTTTCCGCATGCTGTTTTCGAGCCCCCCAGGTTGTCACGACGGGCCAGGAGGGCCCCCATGCGACCCCAACACCGATATCTTGAGCCCTGTCCCCAATTGTGGACCCCATGGGTCTGCCACAGGCTCAAAACAGAACAGGGAATCCAAGGGGATTCTCAGAGCCGTCAAAATAGACCTATAAGAAGCGACCGCAACGCGGTTTAGCTTGGTTTGGGCCCTCGTTTCGTTGTTCGCGTTTGTTCCGTTGTGTTGTTCGTTTTCATTGTAAACGTGTTTGATGTTAAAACCGTTGTTTGGCACGCGTTTCATGTTTCGTTTCGTGTTGCTGCGGTTTCAGGGTTGCGTTGAGTTTTTCATGTTGCCTGTTCCGTGCCCTTTTGTTTCGCGCTTTCTTTGTCTTTCGATGTTCTGATTGCGCTCAATAGGAATGCCGTTTCTCGCTTGATGCTTCGTTTCGTTATTCGTTGTGTTGTTGATGTCGGTTCTTCGCTTTGGCCCAAGGTCCAGCCACAAGTTCTCCCCTCGCCTTGGCCATAGCTTTTGGACGTTCGTTCTCTTCTCGTTTCGTTGTTGTTGTTCCCGATGTTTTCGGGGCCCCCCAGGGTTGAGAAGGAAAAATGCCACATGTATGAATCGGTGCGCGCTTATGCCGCCGACGTTATTTGCTGCTGCGTCTGCTGCCCGTGGCCCTGGCGCGGACGCGCTGGGCAACAATGTGTAGAGCGTCGCACAAGGCTTGTATAATTGTGCGATTGAAAGAGCTCACTTTGTAGGTGGCATTCCATTGTTTTGTTGCACTCCTGGCCTGAGCTTCCGCCTGGGCCCGAGCGTCTGCCGCAGCCCCAGCCACAGCTCTGGGCGTTCGTTTCGTTTCGTTTCGTGCTTCGTTTCGTTTGTTGTGTGCATCTTGTATCGTTCGAGCCTTAGCTGGAATCTCGCCCCTCGCCCTGGCTATAGTTTCTGGGCGTTCGTTATATGTTTCGTTTCGATGTTTCCTCCCGCGCGGTTGTTATTGCTGTTGTTGCGCTCCTGGCTTGAGCTTCGGCCTGGGCCCCAGGCCCTGCCGTAGCCCCAGGCGTGGTTCCGGATGTGCGTGTCGCTTTTCGTTGGTTCGTTAGTTTTGTTCCCAACATCTTAAGTGGGGTTCTTGTTTTCTCTGGACACCCCGCGCCGTCCTGTCACCTCACCCCCTCCTTTCTTCTGCCTTCGCACGGTTACTCGCTCAATCACTCACGCTCCATCATCGTCATCATCATGACACCTTCAGCTTCTTCTCCCTTCGCACACTCACTCACTCAATGATTCGCACCACCACCATCATCATCATCATCATCATCATCATCATCATCATCATCATCATCATCATCATCATCATCATCATCATCATCATCATCATCATCATCATCATTCACACACTCACCACTCACGATCACTCTGTTACGCAATCAATCACTCACACACAACCATTCACTAAATCATCATCAGTCACACGCTCACCACACACGATCGCACTATCACGCACTCAATCATTCACACACCGTCATCACCACTGGCCTCATCATCATCTCAATCATCATCATCATCATTCACTCACTCACTCACTCACTCATTCATTCACTCACTCACTCACTCACTCACTCACTCATTCACTCATTCACTCATTCACTCACTCACTCACAGCATCATGATCATCACTCGCCTGTGTGTCGTCTCGGGCGGGAGCCTCGTCTACGAGTGAATTGCGAGAAAGTCTCAGGCGGGAGCCGCCTCCCTATGGGGCACGCGTCTCATATTCGAATCCGAGGCAGGTCATCAGCCTCTTGTAACTTTCGTCCATTTGGATCTGCTGAGGCCTGAATATGGAGGAAGTTTCAGGCTGGAGCCTCGTCTGTGAGTGAACTGCGAGGAAGTATCAGGCAGGAGCCTCGTCTGTGAGTGAATTGCGAGGAAGTCTCAGGCGGGAGCCGCCTCCCTATGGGGCCCGCGCTTCATATTCGAATCCGAGGCGGGTCATCAGCCTCTTGTAACTTTCGTCCATTTTGATCTCCTGAGGCCTGAGTATGGAGGAAGTATCAGGCTGGAGCCTCGTCTGTGAGTGAATTGCGAGGACGTCTCAGGCGGGAGCCCCCTGTCTATGGGGCCCGCATTTCGTGTTCGAATCCGAGGCGGGCCATTGGCCTCCTGTAACTGTTGTCACTTTTGGACTTCTGAGGCTTGAATATGGAGGAAATATCAGGCGGGAGCCTCGTCTGTGAGTGATTGCGAGGAAGTCTCAGGCGGGAGCCGCCTCCCTATGGGGCACGCACTTCATGTTCGAATCCGAGGCGGGTCATCAGCCTCCTGTAACTTTCGTCCATTTGGATCTGCTGAGGCCTGAATATGGAGGAAGTATCAGGCTGGAGCCTCGTCTGTGAGTGAACTGCGAGGAAGTATCAGGCGGGAGCCGCCTCCCTATGGGGCACGCACTTCATGTTCGAATCCGAGGCGGGTCATCGGCCTCCTGTAACCGTCGTCACTTTGGGCTCCTGAGGCCTGAACAAGGAGGAAGTATCTATCAGGCGGGAGCCTCGTCTGTGAGTGAATTAATTACGAGGAAGTCTCAGGCGGGAGCCCCCTCCCTATGGGCCCGCACCTCACGTGCTTTCTCCGGGTCGTCCTTCGAAACGCGCTTCCTCTGGGTCGTCCTCCAGCGCGTAGCCGCTGGGACGCACGTCGTGCGTTTCCCCTAGGTCGTGTTCCGCACGAGGAAGAGGAGGAGGAGGAGGAGGAGGAGGAGGAGGAGGAGGCAGGACGAGAAAGAAAAGGAGGAGGCAGGACGCGAAAGAGAAGGAGGAGGCAGGACGAGAAAGAGAAGGAGGAGGAGGAGGCAGGACGAGAAAGAGAAGGAGGAAGAGGAGAGGGAATGCCCTAGGAGGCCCCAGGAGGTCCCGGGAGGCCCAGAAGGCTCCAGGAGGCTCCAATCAGAGGCTTTTTCCCAACTATTACTTTAAACGAGGTGTGAGCACAAAACAAATCATGATGTCCGCCTGGGCCCCCCCGTCGGACGATCTGAGATGCGAGCGCAGAGGCGCGCGCGGTCGCGCGCGACCCGCCGCTGGTAATAACGCGAATGCGTGGGCGTCGCGGCGACGTCAACGGCGACGACGACGACGGCGGCGCCTGCGCCGACGGTGGCGACGACGGTGGCGACGACGGCGGCAACGGCGACGGCGGCGACGACGAACATCGCGGCGACGGCGGCGACGGGGCCTGAGCCCACGGGCGAACTTGCGCCCCGCTTTCGTCCCCGGAGTCCCAGGCCAGATTTTATGGGAGGGGCGAAACCTTTGCGCGCAATTTACCCCAGCTGTTCCTCCGCTTTTGTAAAGCTCTTTTTTCGCTGTAGTAAAACGCTGTTCTCTCGGAATGTATCGAGCGGCGCGCCTTTACTAAAGCCGCTTCCTCGCTTTAGTAAAGCCGCTTCTTCGCTTTAGTAAAACCGCTTCCTCGCTTTAGTAAAGCCGCTTCCTCGCTTTGGTTCAAATCTCCACAACCTGCCTTAAGAAAACCCTGGGGATGCGGTGGTGAAGCGGGGCTAGGGCCCGGTCGGGGGGCGGGGGGCCCTGTTTTTCTTGCCGCTTCACCCCGCGATGCATTTGCTCGGGTAACCCCGTTCGCGTTGCATCGGGTCGCGGCGACCCTTGGACATGTTTTCGGCGAGTGGCAGATGCTTCTTGACAGAAGATTCAGGGCGCGAGCGCAGGACGTGGCTCGGCAATTCGGACGCGCTGCCGCGGTTGTTGCGCAACATAGCAAAAGCACTTTACTGAAAGGCTTGCTTCTTTTAGCACATAGCCCCTCCAACGTAATAGTGTGACTTTACCGCTTCCAATTCAAGAGGCCCCAAGAGGCCCCAGGAGGAGGCAGGAGGCAGGAGGCCTAAGGAGGAGGCAGGAAGAGGCAGGATGAGGAGGAGGAGGAGAAGGAGGAGGGGAAATAATAGGGTGACGAGGAAGAGGAGGCGGAGGAGGGACAGGGAGAGGAGGAGGAGGGGGAGGGGAGGAGGAGGAGGAGGAGGAGGAGGAGGAGGAGGAGGAGGAGGAGGAGGGAGGAGGAGGAGGAGGAGGAGGAGAGAGACGAGGAGGAGGAGGAGGAGGAGGAAGAGGAGGAGGAGGAGGAGGAAGAGGAGGAGGCAGGAGGAGTTGAGGCAGGAGGAGTTGAGGCAGTAGGAGAAGGAAGAGGCAGGAGTAGGTGGGAGAAGGGAAGGGGCAGGAGGATATCCCCTAGGCAAGTTAAACAAATGCTCGTGCGGGGTCCTACCGTCGGAGTAATTTGCTTGGTGTGGTACGACAAAGACGGGATTGACCCTAGAAGCGGGATCTGACCAAACGCCAGATTTGGCTAAGACTGGAGCTGGACGTCTACCCAGACAAACGGGGAACCGAGCTAAAACAGGATCTGGACTTTATCCGTTCGCGCATACATATGTACACCTGTATGTCAGTATGCACGTGTGCAATAGACATATGCGCGCGTATGCTATACACGTAAACTTCAACATACATACATACATACATACATACATACATACATACATACATACATACATACATACATACATATATACATACATACATACATACATACATACATACATACATACATACACACATACATACATACATACATACATACATACATACTTACATACACACATACACACATACACACATACACACATACATACAAGGCTGCATTAGCGCTTCGCGCCATGCACCTTGTTCCTTGTAGTTTCGAATGCAGGCGGCGTGCGTGCGCGTGGACATTGGGCGGGCCACCGCCAAGTCGGAATGGCTGAGGAGCTCCTAAGCAGGAGCGACCAGACAACACCAGCCGAGGCCATCTCAGGGCATTTCGGGGCCCAGAAGCGCGAATCTGTCTCAGGCGAGTGGTTGGGCTGGTATGAAGCAGAGCATAATCCTCCTCTTTCTCCTCCTCCCTTTTGTCCTCCTTTTTCTCCTCCTCATCCTCATCCTCTTTCTCATCTCTCCCCTTCTTCCTCTAATTTCTCCTCCTTCTCCTCTTCCTCCTTCTCCTCCTTCTCCTCTACCTCCTCCTCCTCCTCCTTTTCCTCCACTTCCTACAGAAGTATCTTCGGCATGCGCGCTGCTGGGCTGCCGGCTTCGAGCTCCGAAGAGGCCCAAGGCTGGCCCAAGAAGGACCTGAAAATTGAAATTCTATGCCGACCCTTTTGATAATCAATGTTTTTGGCCTTTCTCGCCTTTTCGCTGACGATCGGCTCTTGAGGCGTCAAGATAGCCCCAGCACGGCTCCAAATGAGTCCCCAGACGAGCCCTTAAGAGGCCCGAGGCTGGCTCAACAGGGCCCGGAAAATCGGAAATCGTAGAAGACCCATTGGAAAAGCAATGCGTTCGGTTTTCTCGGTTTTCCTTTCGGGTTGGCTCGAAAGGCGTCAGGATGACCCCAGGATGGCCGCAGAGAGACGTAAACCGAGGCACACAGAGGCCCAAGGCTGGCCGCCCAAGGCTGGCCGAAGAGAACCCAAATATTTGAAAATCCGTGATAATCTATTGGACCATCAATGTTTTCGGTTTTCTCGTCTTGTCGCTTCCGACTGGCTCTTCAGGCATCAATGTAGGCCCCCGACGGCTCCGAATGAGTCCCCAGACGAGCCCCAAAGAGGGTACAGACTGGCCCTAGAGGACCCAGAGATTCGAAACTCAATCACAGAACGCCCATTGGAAAAGCAATGTTTCTGGTTTTCTCGCCTTCTCGCTTCTGGTCGGCTCGGGAGGGGCTCAATATAGCCTTAGGATGGCTCCAGAGAGGCGCAAGCCGAGGCCCACAGAGGCCCAAGGCTGGCCGAAGAAGGCCCAAATTGAAATTCAATCAAAACCCAATGGAAACTCAATGTTTTTGGCCTTCGCGCCTCTCTTGAGGCGTCAAGATCGCCCCAGGACGGCTCCACATGAGTCCCCAGACGAGCCCCAAAGAGGCCAAAGGCTGGCCGAATAATGCCCAGTCAATGAAATGAAAACCCACTGGAAAAAACAATGTTTTTGGTCTTCCCGCCTTTTCGCTTACGATCGGCTCGTGAGGCGTCGAGATAGCCCCAGGACGGCTCCAAATGAGCCCCCAAACGAGCCCCAAAGAGGGCGCAGACTGGCCTTAGATGGCCCGGAGAGTGGAACATCAGAGAAAACCCAAGGCGCAAGACAGGCCCGAGGATTCGAAATTCGTGTGGGGGGGGGGTCAGGGGGGGTGCGCTCGTTCCGGGGTCCCCAGCCTTATAAAAATGCACGAGTAGGACTTTCTATAGATACAAGACTGCATTGGCGCTTCGCGCCATGCGCCTTGTTCGGGGCGCATCCCAGGGAAAACAATCAATCACCGCTTGCTTCAGCACCGCTCCCCATAGGAGGAGGTAGGGAGAAAAGTTTCGTCGGGCGTTTCATCTGCCACCTCCAAGGTTTATCCCTACCCATCACTTCCTCCTCCTTTCCTCCTCTTCCGCCTCCTCCTGTGGTTGAGTCTATCCTTTGAGGAAGTAAGGAGCGTTCCCATGACATGCCGAAGAAGTCGCAGTAGCTCCGAACAAATCGATATGAGGTCGCTTCCTGAATGCCTGGGGGGCGCGGCATTCAGGAAATGTTCGATCGTCAAACTTCGAACCTCGATCCATTGCCTGTTTCTCTCGATGGAGGAATTCTAACCCTCGAGCCTCAATCGTGGAACCAAGATCGTCGGGTCAGCTCGCTGTGATTCGTAGGAGAACGCCGTATGGGCGTTTGGGGGGCTCTTCTGGGCCGTCCTGGGGCCTTTTTGGGCCGTCTTGGGGAGCTAGGGCCCTCCAGAGGTCTTTTAGAACAATCTAGGGCACTCTTGGCAGCCTCCAATGGTATTCTGGGGGGTCTCCCATGGCTGTCGTGGGTCTCTCTTGGGGGCCTTTTGAGGGCATCCTGGGCTTCTTGTGGGCAGTCTCGGGGCTCTGGGGCAGTCTTGGGGGTCTCTTGGGCCGTCTTCAAAACCTTTAGGGGGCCTCTTAGGGCGATATCGGGGGCCAATCGGGCGGTCTTGAATGCTGCGAAGACCCAAACGGCGGATATGCTAAAACATATACATTTCTCTTTAAAGAAATGAAGCGATGTTTGCTTCTTCGGGGCTCTCGTGACGGCCTCTTGGGGCGTCTTGGGGGCTGCATGGGCCGTCTTCAGACCGTCGAGGTTCCTCTTGGAGCGCTCTTCTGCTGTCTTGAGTCTCTCTTGCGCCTCTCCGATGACCCCTCTGATCGCCTTGAGCCTGCTCGCAAAGCCCGGCAAGGCGCCCTGGGAGGCCCGGAAAGACCAGCGGGCCTTTTCCATTTAAGGGCGTCCAGGGGGCCGCCGAAACGTCTGAAAGGGCGTCCGGGGCGTCCTTGGGGAAGTGGTGCGGTTTAGGGGGAAAAGGGTGGGGGGGGGTCCAGGTAATAGAAGCATAAGAATAGGACAATGTATATACTCCAGATTTCGTAATAAAAGGGAGGGGGTCTGGACCCTCCCAGACGAGAAGTTTTAGACCCCCCCCGTGGGAGAACCCTCCAAAACATCGTCCCCAGACCCGCCAGGCCCTCCAAGATAGCCTGGAAGAGACCCCCCCGAAATGAGACCCCCTCCCTTTTATTACGAAATCTGGAGTATATACATATGTGGTGAGTGGCATGGGGCCGGAGTGGACGTGGGTCGGCGGCGCGGGGTCATCCAAGTGGCGGAACGGCGGAATGGGCTACCCCAGATTTCGTAATAAAGGGAGGGGGGTCTCATTTCGGGGGGGTCTCTTCCAGGCTATCTTGGAGGGCCTGGGGGGGTCTGGGGACGGTGTTTTGGAGGGTTCTCCCACGGGGGGGGTCTGAAATGGCTTGTCTTGGAGGGTCCAGACCCCCTCCCTTTTATTACGAAATCTGGAGTACCCATCATTCAGGAACGGGCGTTGAAATGGGTCTGGGGCGAGGACGGGGAGTATGTCGGAGTGGGCAGAGGAAGGGGGGGAGGACGAGCACGAAGAGGATCGGGAGGCCCAGCCAGGACATGTCGACATAGTGTGACCAGGGCAGCTTATGTTTTGGGCTCATGGGAACCCATCACAGTTCACCAACCGTTGGTTGGACTGGAACATTTGGTCACAGCTTCCTTTGCGTCCTCTTTCCAAGCCTTCGGAGTCCGGGATCTCACCTCAGCATTTCTTGGACCTGTTTTTCGTCGCGGACCGTTCCTGGCTTCCCCCAGCCAGGGCGCCGAGTCCGCGATGCAGAGAGCGTTCGCAGCGGTTTCTCGTCGCGCTGGGGGTCTCGGGATGGATGTTGAGGGTGAGCTTGAGGATCGGCTCCCTTGGTCCTCCTACCCTTTGCAGAACTTGCACGGATCGCCCCAGTTCCACACCGCCCTGCCGAAATCTCACCGTCCCCGCCTCCTCCTCGGCGGCATGGCGGGCCGCCCATTCTCTCCAGCCTTATCCAGGGCCTGGGCGGGGCATCGTCGCGGGGGCCTTCGTCATCGCCCCCGCCCTGGATCTTCGTGCTCGTTCTGCTGGATGAGCTCAGGGTCGCCCTGGCGATTTCTCTTGGATCGTCGCCGGGTGCCCCCTGGCGGCGCTCTGGCGCTCCAGCGCCGCCACTGGCGCGCTCCGTGCGCCAAGGAGGGGGGCCAGCGCTCCGAATTCATGACGTACATCGAGTGTTTTCTCTTTGTAGGGAGTCCCACGGTTCACTCCTCCACGCCTTCTGGAACAGACTCTGGAGTTCCTGATTTTTTGCGGCGTGTGCGTGGGGTTGTCGTCTCCCGCCTCTTCCCGACGGCCCCTCGGGGGGGCTGGCGGGCGCATCTGCTCTGGATCGCGTTTGGCTCAGACGTGTCGCCCAGAGTTGTGCCTGCCTCCTCTTCCCTTCCGCTCTCTCTCCCTCTCTCCTCCCCTCCTTCCTCCTTCCTCCGACCCTCCCTCGTAGCCCCCACCTGCTCGCACCTCCCCCTTCCTCCCTCCCCCCCCTACTCGGTGCCCGTCTCTTCCTCCGTCCCAGCTCCTCCTCCTCCTCCTCCTCCTCCTCCTCCTCCTCCTCCTCCTCCTCCTCCTCCTCCTCCTCCTCCTCCTCCTCCTCCTCCTCCTCCCCCTCCTCCATTCCTTTGTCTTAAAAATAGCTCCTCCCTCTCGCACCCTGAGGCCAGTCGGAAGGGCGGCCCAGTCGTTGCGTTCGAAATTTCTGTACCATTTATGTTCCTGAAGCTTAATCATTGGCAACCGTTTCACAGATGGAGGCGGGCCGCTTCCAACATGTGGCTCTCGCCGTAGCGCTGCGCATATTCGTTTTGAACAGTTGCAAGAGTTTCACATTTTGGGGGCCGGTCGCTTTCAACATGTGGCTCTCGCCTCAGCGCCGCACGCATTCGTTTTTAATCGATGCAAGAGGTTCACGGACGGAGGGCGTGTGACCCACTGGGTCGTTTTCAAAATGCGGTTATCGCCTTAGTACCGCACATATTCGTGTTTATTTAACGTTTGCAGGGGTTCCGCTACGGATTACGGTTCTTTGTCCCAACCCTTCTTTGTTTGGGTTCCCATTTTGAATAGAGCATTGCTTGCTCCGTCCTTCTCCCGCCTTCCCTCCTCCTCTCTTCCCTCCTCCTCTCCCCCCTTCGCCAGCTTATCTCCTACCTCGCCATCCCTGGCGCGAAACTGGATCTGCGAAGCTGTCGCCACTCCAGAGGGCTGCTGGGGGGCCAGCGGGGTGAGACACCGTCCAGACTCATGTTAGAATTCGGCATCCCTCGGGGGGGCTGCGATCTGCGACACCGTCGCCACCTTCGAGACCTGCTGGGGGGCATCCGCGGAGCGGAGTGAGTCACCACCCCGACTCATATCAGACTTCGCCATCCCTGGGGGGCCGCGATCTGCGAGACTGTCTCCCCTCGTGGGCTTAATGGGGGGGTTCAGCGGAGTGACGCACCACTCAGACTCAGACTAGACCTCGCCATCCCTGGGGGACTGCGATATGTGAACCTGTCTCCCCTCGTGGGCTTAATGGGGGGTTCAGCGGGCTGAGGCACCACCCAGACTCAGTCTAGATCTCGCCATCCCTGGGGGGGGCTGCGATCTGCGAAACTGTCACCTTCTCGAGGGCTGCTGGGGGGTCCAGCGGAGTGAGGCACCACCCAGACTCATATTAGACTTCGCCATTCCTGGGGGGCTGCGATCTGCGAAACTGTCGCCACTCGAGGGCTGCTGGGGGGCATCAGCGGAGTGAGGCACCACCCAGACTCAGTCTACACCTCGCCATCCCTCGGGGGCCTGCGATCTGCGAAACTGTCGCCACGTTCGAGGCCTGTTGGGGGGTTCAGCGGAGTGAGGCACCACCAAGGCTCAGATTAGACCTCGCCATCCCTGGGGGGGGTGCGATTTGCGAAATTGCCGTCACTTTCGAAGGCTGCTGGGGGCATCAGCGGAGTGACGCCCCATTGAATTTCAGAGTAGACCTCGCCATCCCTGGGGGGCTGCGATCTGTGAAACTGTCACCACCCTCGAGGGCTACTGGGGGGTCCAGCGAGCGCTGTCGCGGGCCGCCCGCAAACCTGGCGGCGCGCATTCGAGCCGAGCGTTTGGCTCCCGCACTGAACAATGCAGGAAGGAAGCAGGGAAGATGGCGGGCGAGCTAGGCCTCGCTCGCTCCTTGCACTTCCTCTAAGCAGGTTGATCGAGCGCCGCGGCGACATGGCGCAGGCAACGCTGCAACACCTTTCGTTCTCCGCACGTCACTTTTGTCGTCGTCCTCTGCCCCCTGCCACTCTCCCTCTGCTGCTGCCGCGCTGACGGTTCGGCCCCCCGCGCGTCCTTTTCCTGCCCTTCGTTCCTGCCCGCATGTTCTCCTCAAGCCTGGGCCCTCGCATCTCGTCCTTTTGTTGTTGTCTTGTGAAGCGTGCCACGTTAGCGCGCTCCATGTAGCTTGCGCAGCACATAACGGCACCTGCACTTTCATTGTCCTGGCAAGTTCGGGCCACGTCCTCTTGTCTCTTGGTGCCAATGGGTTGGGTACGTCGCAGGAATTTCGGGTACGTTGATCAT
>CAUYUJ010001759.1:37500-54607 GCA_963575745.1 Prorocentrum cordatum
CGCCTAAGGGGTCAGGAAGTATAGAAGTTGGCCAAAAAGCACGGCGCAGCTGGAGGCTGAAGCGAGCCATCCCGGGGCGAGACCCCGGGAGAACGCAAAAAACGAGAAGCGGGCCGCGGCCGAGCTGGCCCACGGCCCATGTTGGGGCGCAGGCAGCGAGGCGGCAAGGCCGACGCCAGGCCCGGGAGACACGCGGACAAGAGACGCCATGACATAAGAGTGGAGCGGCCAATGCAAAACAAAAAGAAGAAACTCGTCGGCGCAGGCAGCGCAAGACACTGCCGAGTACCGAGGCGAATTCCCCCGAAGCACAGGCCAGCAGAGCGGCCAGAGGATCCTCGCCGCCAACGGCGACGAGGCGCCAATTCGACGAGGCCCGCCATGGGCGCCGCGGGGCGGGCCACGAGGCAAACGTAGGGCGCGAAGCAAAAGCCCACCACTCCGGCGGCCGCCGCTCGGAGCGGGGGCGAGGGCAGAGAGCGGCGGCGAGCGATGTCGCAGCGCCGCAGAAGGATTCCAGCATGGCCGCGCAATGGCGCGCAAGAAGAGAGCAGAAGGGGGCAGACCAAACAAGGTGGAGCGAGGGGGGCATCCCCGCCGGCTGCGCCGCGCCAGATACGGGCGAGGATAGCCTTCGAATAATTAATTGCAGAGCATGGGTGGCGGCGAGGCATGGCCTCGGACCAGCTCGCGCCGCCGCGTGCAGCGCGATGTCGCCCTCGAGCGGCCCGTCGGCTTCGCCCCCCCTTCCCCTGGGAGACATTGACCGGCCGAAACATGGGCGGGGGGCATGTGCGAATGCAACGCGGGCTACCGCAGGCATGGCAGTCGCCCTTCTCGGCGTGGCACGCGACGCACGACGGCGCGCGTCGGCGGGGAGCCCATGCTTCGCTGGGCATCCCCCCGATGGCCTGGCAGCCCTGATCCAGCCGTCGTGGCCAGGCCGCAGTCTGCGCATGGCCTCGCCAGAGTCTTGCGAGCAGCTTTGTAGAATAATTGGTTCCACCCGATGCGCGCCGCTGCCCCGGCAGTAAACTGCCCTGGCAACAACGCGCTGCGAGTCGCCACGAGGGTGGTTGGCGTAAATGGGGGGGCAGGCCCAACGAAGATTCCCGCGTGCAAAGCGCGTGCCTAAACCACCGGAGCAATTTCCACTAACTGGCGTCCGCGGCCATGGCGGCCACTCTTCGGATGGCATGAGATCCACATCATGACAGATGCGCATTCCCTTGGAAAGATCGGCGGCGCGAGGTCGGCTCGGCGGGGGGGTCCGGGGGCGGCGGCGGCCCCGCATGGGGCGCCGAACAAGACGCGCGACGCCGCGTGAGGCGACAAAGTCGCGAGCAGGTGCCGAACGCGCCTGGCAGCCGCGAAGGCCATCCACTAGCCGCTCAGGACGGGGCACCCGATGAAAAACATTTACGGCGGCTAAGCCGCACGGGCAGGGCACAAAGGACACGCGCACGCGCGCGCGCTCGCGCACGCACGCGCGCGCATACATGCACGCGCCACGCGCGCGCACGCGCGCGCATGCATGCGCACGCCACGCGCGCGCGCGCTCGCTCGCGCGCACGTGCGCACGCGCGCGTGCACGCGCCACGCGCGCACTTACACTCGCACGCACGCACGCACGCACGCACGCACGCGCGCGCACGCACGCACGCGCGCGCGCAAGCGCGCACGCACGCACGCGCGCACGCACGCGCGCACGCGCGCGCACGCACACGCGCACACACACACACACGCACACACACACACACACACACACACACACACACACCCACACACACACACACAACACACACACGCGCACGCACGCACGCACGCATGCACGCGCGCACTTACGCACGCGCGCACGCACGCGCGCACACGCGCACGCACACACGCACGCACACGCACGCGCGCACGCACACCCACACACGCACAAATGCACACTCACACACACATACTCACGCACACCACACGCGCACACACACGCACACACACAACACACTCCACACACGCACGCACACACACACACACACGCGCACACACACGTGCACACACACGTGCGCGCGCACGCACGCACGCACGGACGCACGCACACACACACACACGCACACACACACACACACTGACGCACGTACGCACGCACGCACGCACGCACACAAACATACACACAGACACATACACGCACACACACCCCCCACACACACGCATTCACACGCACAAACGCGCACACGCGCACGCACGCACACGCATACGCACACGCACACGCACACGCACGCACGCACACGCACGCGCACACGCACACGCACACGCACACGCACACGCACGCGCGCACACGCACGCGCACACGCACGCGCACACGCACGCGCACACGCACACGCACACGCACATTCACACGCGCGCGCACACGCACACGCACACGCACACGTACACGCACGCACGCGCACTCGCACGCCACGCACATTCACACGCGCGCGCAACGCACACGCACACGCACACGCATACGCACACGCGCATACGCACGCGCGCGCACGCACACGC
Source organism: Prorocentrum cordatum (assembly GCA_963575745.1). NCBI lineage: Eukaryota > Dinophyceae > Prorocentrales > Prorocentraceae > Prorocentrum > Prorocentrum cordatum. The sequence goes on from CAUYUJ010001759.1 coordinate 40,030, forward strand.
ACACGCACACGTACCCCCACACGCACACGCACACGCGTACGCGCACGCACACGCGCACGCGCGCACGCGCGCCCGCGCGCACACGCACACGCGCTTACACGCTTACTCGCTTACACGCTTACACGCACACACGCGCACACGCGCACACACGCGCACGCGCGCACGCGCGCACACTCGCACATGCGCACATGTGCACGCGCGCGCGCACGCGCACACGCGCACACGCGCACACGCGCGCACGCGCACACGCGCGCAGGCGCGCACGCGCACGCGCGCACACGCGCACACGCGCGCGCGCGCACGCGCGCACACGCGCCCTGCGCGCACGCGCGCACACGCGCGCGCGCACAAATGCGCACACACGCACGCACACACACACACACACACACACACACACACACACACACACACACACACACACACACACACACGCGCACACACAGACGCACACGCACACGCACGCGCACACGCGCACACACGCAAACACACGCACACACGCACGCACGCACGCACACACATACAAACACACACACACACACGCGCACACCACACACCACACACACCACGCACACCACACACACCACATACACGCCACACACACCACACACAGACACCACACACACACCACACACACACCACACACACACACCATCACACACACCACACACGCCACACACGCACACGCGCACACGCGCACAGGCGCACACGCGCACACGCGCACGCACGCACGCACGCACGCACGCACGCACGCGCGCGCGCGCACGCACGCCACGACGCGCGCGCGCACACACACAGACACACACACAACACACACACACACACACGCACACACACACACACACACACACACACACCACACACGCGCACACACACGCACACACGCATGCACACGCACACACACGCACACACGCACACACGCACACACGCACACATGCACACACGCACATACACACACGCACACACACACACGCACACACACACGCACACACGCAAACACACGCACACACGCACGCACGCACGCACATACACACACCACACACCACACACACCACGCACACCGCACACACACACCACACACACGCCACACACACACACACCACACACAGACACCACACACACACCATACACACACCACACACCACACACACACACACCACACACACCACACACACACACACATCACACACGCACGCACGCACACACGCCACACACACACACACACACACTCACACCACACACACACACCACACACACATACACTCACCACACACACACACCACACACACACACACACACACCATTCACACCACACGCACCACACGCACCACACACACACACATACACACACACTTTTGGCGTCGCGGCCCCAAGCGCGGCGATGGGGCGCAGGAAATCGAGTCCAGGCGGCGGGTCGCACGCGTCCATGCCGAGCCGAGCTCCCAATGACCATTTGGGGCCTCGCGGCTCCCAGCGGCAGCCACATCCATCCAGGCTGGGAAGGCGGGGAGGGGTTGTGGGCGGACGAAGCCACGGAGTAGGTGGACGGTGAAATAAGCCAACCGGGACTGGAAGGCTAAAAGGTGGAGAGAGCGACCAACCGAGAGTGGGCCGACAAAGGAGAGCGTCAAGGAACGACGTCGGAGCGCGAGCTGGGGGCGGCGGAGCCGCAAAAGGTCGCAGGCCCAAGGAGCCGCGAAAGCTGGCGGGGCCAGGCGGCGCGCCGGAAACGGCGGCGGCCGAATGGCGGCCCCTGAAGGAGCGGCCCGGGCAGGCTCTTTAATAGGGCGCCGGGGCGGGGAGGGGGGGGAGGGGAGAGGGAAGCGGAGACAGACAAAAGACGGAGAGCGGCGGAGTGGTCCTGGAACTGCGGGGGCACTGGGGTGGAACCGGGGTGGGACCGCAGCGGCGGCTCAGGGGCCGCAGCGGGGTTGGCCCTGCCGGGCAGGGGACCGAGGAGACCGCTTCGTCCCCAGCATACGGGCGCGCTGCGGCCGTAGCCGCGTGGGTCCTGGAAGGATGACTGGGATCGTGCTCGGGTGTTCGCTTTGGGGGCAGAGCTGTTGCGAGCGGCAAGGTCCAGAACTGGAAAAAGGAGGAGCCCGTTCACCACCACCTCACATCCCAACCGCTCCCGTGGGGGCGGGGGCCACGAGTGGGCTCCCAGGAGGGGCCCGGCAGGTTCAAGCAGCGCTCCGAGCCCCAGAGGCCGCGGCGCAGCGGGGGCCAGGGCGTGAGCCGGTGGGCCCTGGGGCTCCGAGGTGGGGCGGAGGGCTCGCGCTGGGATCGCCCGCCGTGGAAGATGGCGCTGGCGCCGACGCGGAGGTCACCAGCACCTACAGTGGGGGCGCGTGCCAAGAAACCAGTTGGATTTTGCCAGGGTGCCCTGGGTTTCTTGGATTTTGATGGGCTCCCAATCAGATCTTGACGATTTTCGATCGACACATGTGGATTTTCACTGAACAAATCGCGTATTTCAGGGTTGGGTTTCTTGCGGAGGTTTCTTGTGGCCGAGCCCCCACTGTACGCGCAGAATAGGCGGGCCGCTTCCTCGGGGCAGGTCCCTCCCCGGCGGGGGCGCCGCCCTCCGCGGAGGGGGCCCGCGGGAGAGAGGCGCCAGCCAGCGGGGCGAGGTCAAGGAGAGCGAAACACTCCTCGAGTTCGGCACCAGAGTGGGCGTGCGGCGACGGGTAGGCGGTGCCCAGGGCACCATCGAGGGCACCGTGCCCTCGATGGTCAACCCGCCTCTGGGCTGGAGCCCCGCCCACGTGCGCCACTCGACAGCAATACAACGGTCGCCGGTAGTGGTGCCACGGCAGTGGGGCCAGACCTTGTTGGCAAAAGTCCGCTGGACCTGGGCGTTGATCCGTTCCCCTGGGCCGTTGGACCTGGGCGTTGATCCGTTCCCCTGGGCCGTTGGACCTGGGCGTTGATCCCTTCCCCTGGGCCGCTGGACCTGGGCGTTGATCCGTTCCCCTGGGCCTCGCCCTGGGCGTCTGGGCGGCCGCTTCCCCTGGGCCGTTGGACCTGGGCGTTGATCCCTTCCCCTGGGCCGCTGGACCTGGGCGTTGATCCGTTCCCCTGGGCCTCGCCCTGGGCGTCTGGGCGGCCGCTGGGAGGCGGAGGCCGAGCAGGGGAGCGAGACCGCGGTGAAGCCCGCGCGGAGCCAGGGCGGGCCACCCGCCCCAGGCCGTGGCCGCCCGCCGGCGGGCGGGGGCACCAGCCTTCTCCTCCTCCTCCTCCTCCTCCTCCTCCTCCTCCTCTCCTCCGCCTCCTCCTCCCTCCTCCTCCTCCTCCTCCTCCTCCTCCTCCTCCTCCTCCTCCTCCTCCTCCTCCTCCTCCTCCTCCTCCTCCTCCTCCTCCTCCTCCTCCTCCTCTCCTCCCCCCTCCTCTCCTCCTCCTCCTCCTCCTCCTCCTCCTCCTCCTCCGCCTCCTCCTCCTCCTCCCCTCCTCCTCCTCCTTCTCCTCCTCCCCCCCCTCCTCCTCCTCCTCCTCCCTCCTCCTCCTCCTCCTCCTCCTCCTCCTCCTCCGCCTCCTCCTCCTCCTCCTCCTCCTCCTCCTCCTCCTCCTCCTCCTCCTCCTCCTCCTCCTCCTCCTCCTCCTCCTCCTCCTCCTCCTCCTCCTCCTCCTCCTCCTCCTCCTCCTCCTCGGTGGTCGCCAGGGCGGGGGGCGAGGGGGCGGCGGGTCGCCTCCCACGGTGGCGGAGCGCTGCAGGCGGAGCGCCCGGCCGCCGTGCGAAGCGGCGGGGGCGCAGCTCGGCCTCGTGCAGCAGGCCGCACCGGCGCTTCCGCGCGGCGTCGTGGACCAGCTTGCGGGGGTCCACCGTGCAGGATGTCGGAGTGAAACAGGGCTAGGATCGGGATAACTCGCTCCCAGAGCGCTCTCGGAGCGCTCTCGGAGCGTTCCGGAACGCTCTGAGAGCGGCCGCGGCGCCCCATACATCCTCCAGACCCGCCGATTCTCAGAGATTTCGAGTTATCCCGATCCGATTTTGTCCCGATCCTCGCGTCGTTTTGCGGGGAGGCTGGGCGGAGCGATACAGTGGCGCCGGGCGGGTCGGAGGCGGGAGCTCTCCCGGAGCCGCGGGCTCGGCTTGCAGGGAGGCGGGGGTCCGCGAGGGGAGGGCAGCCGCGAGGGATCCAGCCTTCCACGGGAAAGGGCCGAGTCGGGCGTGTCCCTCTACAGGAGGAGTATTCCAAAAAAGTCCCAAAATGGTGCGGGGACGATGTGTTGAGGACTTCTTGGCCATCTGTTGAACATTTGTTGGACGATTTCGAATTCTTCGTCCAACCCCCCCCCCTGTAGGAAGACATGCCCGACCTGAAGAACGTGCCGCAAAGCGTGCACGGGGAAGCCCTCGCCCGGGGCAGGAGAGTTCGGGCGCGCGCCGAAGACCAGGGGGACCAGCCGGCGGAGAGGCCATCGGAGGAGAGCTTACAGTGGGGGCCCCTATGCCAAGAAAGACCCTGCTTGCCTCCAGGGTGCCCAGGGTTTCTTGGGATTCGATGGTGGTTTCGCTATGGACAGCGCGATGCTCCCCCCCACACACACACACACACACACACACACACACACACACACACACACACACACACACACACACACACACACACACACACACACACACACACACACACACACACACACACACACACACACACACACACACACACGCACACGCACACGCACACGCACACGCACACGCACACGCACACGCACACGCACACGCACACGCACACGCACACGCACACGCACACACACACACACACACACACACAATACATAAAAAACTATGCACGTCCTGGGGTCTCAGGGTTGGGTTTCTTGTCGAAGGTTCCCCGTGGACTGGCCTCTCCACTGTAGAGAAGCAGCGTGGCGGATCGATCGGCGCCTGCACGAGCAGACCCGCGGGCACCGCGTGGGGCCAGGCGGAGGAGGGCCAAGAGCGGAGGAGCCCCCGCCAGCGAAGGGGCGCCCGCCGGAGCCAGCGCTGCCCCCGTGCTCGCCCGCACCCGCGCCTCGCGGGCGCCGGGGCGCCCCCCACCCCTGGGGGTGAAGTCCGGACGCGGCGCTCTCAACGTCTGGAGGGGAAACAAACACACAGACACAATTCATCGTCGATCCCCAAGAAAATATGGGAAAGTCTGGGAATTGGGCGGGAAGGCAGGAACCCTGAAAATATGGGAAAATATGGGGAATCATCTTATTTGTGTATTTTTGTTGGTGTGTGTTCTGGGGCCCCTTCACAACGGTCGGCGTGGGCGGCAGAGCCGGCGGCGCCCGCCGGCTAGAGGCGGGCGAGGCGGCGCAAAGGGCTTCCCGGGCAGCCCAGGGTGGCGCCCCGTCGGCCTGCGAGAGCCCCCGCAGAGTGCGCGTCCAGACAACTGCGAACACACCTCAGAAGCCCCAAAGGGGACTCCGAAGGACACCCCGGAAGCTTCCAATACGCCCCCATGTAACCCCTGACGGTCTCCGCCTCCGCTCAGCTCACGAGGACCCCCTCAGCATTGCGCAGTTCTGTTTCTCCCAGGGGCCGCATTTCATGTTTTTAATCCCAGGGTGTCATCCTGAAACGTGTAACTGTCGCTACTTGTTGGGCTCCCCAGGCCTGAACATGGAGTAAGTCTCAAGCGGGAGCTACGTATGTAAGTGAATTTGGGGGAAGTCTCAGGCAGGAGCCCCTCCCTATGGGACCCGCGCTGCATTTCCAACCATCCTGTGGTGTTGGGTCCTCGTTTTGAAGAGACGGTCCCTGCGTCCTCTCCTCCTCCTCCTCCTCCTCCTCTTCCTCCTCCTCCTCCTCCTCCTCCTCCTCATCCTCCTCCTCCTCCTCCTCCTCCCCCCCTCCTCCTCCCCCTCCTCCTCCCCCTTCCCCCTCCTCCCTCCTCCCTCCTCCCTCCTCCCTCCTCCCTCCTCCCTAATCCCTCCTGCATCCTGCCTTCTGCCTCCCTCCTCCCTCCTCCCTCCTCCCTCCTCCCCCCTCCCTCCTCCTCCCTCCTCCCTCCTCCTCCCTCCTCCCTCCTCCCTCCTCCTCCTTCCTCCCCCCTCCTCCTCCGTCCCCCCCCCCTCACTTTGGCACGCCCCTCACACGTTTCGTGGCCCCATGGGGAGCTCGCACTTTGGCACACCCCTCACACACTTCGTGGCCCCATAAGGAGCTCCACACAAGGCCCCAGTGGCTGCGTTCACATGCCGCCTCCTGCCGACTTTGGTCCACCTCTCACGCATTTCGTGGCCCCAGAGGTAGCTCCACCCAAGGCCCCAGTGGCTGCGTTCACATGCCGCCACCTGAGCACTTTGGCACACCCATCGCACGTTTCGTGGCCCCATAGGGAGCTCCACCGAAGGCCCCAGTGGCTGCGTTCACATGCCGCCTCCTGTCCACTTTGGCCCACCCCTCACACGCTTCGTGGCCCCATAGGGAGCTCCACCGAAGGCCCCAGTGGCTGCGTTGACATGCGGCCTCCTGTCCACTTTGGCCCACCCTTCATACGTTTCGTGGCCCCATAGGTAGCTCCACCTAAGGCCCCAGTGGCTGCGCTCATATGCCGCCACCTGAGCACTTTGGCACACCCCTCACACGTTCCGTGGCCCCATCGGAGCTTCACCCATGGCCCCAGTGGTTGCGTTCACATGCCGCCACCTGAGCACTTCGGCACACCCCTCACATGTTTCGTGGCCCCATAGGAAGCTCCACCGAAGGCCCCAGTAGCTGCGTTCACATGCCGCCTCCTGTCCACTTTGGCCCACCCTTCACACGCTTCGTGGCCCCATAGGGAGCTCCACCGAAGGCCCCAGCGTTCACATGCCGCCACCTGAGCACTTCGGCACACCCTTCACGCGTTCCGTGGCCCCATAGGGGGCTCCACCGAAGGTGCCAGGGACGGCGTTCACATGCCGCCACCTGAGCACTTTGGCACACCCCTCACACAGTCATGGCCCCATAGGGAGCTCCTCCGAAGGCCTCAGTGGCTGCGTTCGCGCACCGCCCCCCCCCCACTTTGGCACAACCCCTCACACGTTTCGTGGTCCCATAGGGAGCTCTACCCAAGACCCTCGTAACGGTGTCCGCATGCGTTTCCCCCACCCATGACAGCGTTTAGTGGCCCCATCTGGAGCTCCACCGAAGGCCTCAGTGGTTGTGTTCGCACGCGTTTCCCCCACCCAGTACAGCACTTCGTAGCCATATAGCTCCACCAAAGGCATGATTAGTAGTGTTCGCATGAGTTCCCCCAACCCAGTACGACGTTTCGTCGCCCCATATGGGGCTCCAGCGAAGGCCCCAATAGCGATGTTTCGCATGTGTTCCCCCACCCAATATAACGTGTCGTGGCCCCACATTGAGCTCCACCCAAGGTCCCCAGTGGCGGTGTCCGCATGCGTTTCCCCCCGCCGCACAGCGCTTCATGGCCCAATATGGAGCTCCACCGAAGGCTACAGTGGCCGCGTTCGCGCGCGTCTCCTCCACCCAGTACAACGATTCGTGGCCCCATCTGGAGCTTCACCAAAGGCCTCCGCTGCGGTGTTCGCATGCATCTTTCCAACCCAGTGCAACGCTAGGGTGCTCCACCGAAGGCCCTAGTGGCGACGTTCGCATGGCGGCCCCGCTCCATTTCGGCACACCCCTCACACGTTTCGTGGCCCCGTATGGAGCGCCACGCCCGCATGCGTCCCCGCCCCATGTCGGCACACCCTTTACACGCATCGTAGCCCCATAAAGGGATCCACCGAAGGCGATATCCACAACGGCGATACTCACAGCTGCGCATGGTTGGACCATTCGCCAGGATAAGGTTTTTCAACCCAGGGGGTCATCCATCCTCAAAGTGTAACTATCGTAACTGTTGGACTCTTCGGGCTTGAATCTGAAGAAAGTTTCGGGCGGGAGCATCGTGTGTGAGCGAATCGCGAGGGAGTCTCAGGCGGGAGCCCCCTCCCTACGGGGCCCGCGCCTCACGTTTTAAATCCCAGGGGGCCATCGTCAAACCTTTAACTGTCGTCACGCTCGGGCGCGCCAGGCTTGAATGTGGAGGAAGTCTCGAGCAGGAGCCTCGTCCGTGAGTGAATTGCGAGGAAGTCTCAGGCGGGAGCCCTTTCCTTAAGGGGCCCGCATTTCGCGTGTTTATTCCCAGGGGGTCATCATCAAGCTTATGATTGTCGTCACTTTGGGGTTCCTCAGGCCTGAAGGAACTCTCAGGCGAGAGCATCGTCTGTGGGTTAATTGCGAGGGAGGTTAGTTTCAGGAGCCCTTCCTTCTGGGGCCCGCACTTCATGCTTTTTAATCCCAGGGGGTCATCCTCAAACGCGTCACTGTCGGAATGTTGAGGAAGTCTCAGGCGGGAGCCTCGTCTGTGAGCGGGTCGCGAGGACGTCTGGCGCAGGAGCCCACCTCGAATCCGAGCGCGCCTTTCTGCATCCGCGCGGGCCTCTCTGAAATCTGCAGCAGCCGTAATGTGGCTGTGCTCCTCGGGCCTGAGGATGGAGAAGGTCTCGCGCGGGGGCCCCGCCCGTGAGGGACTCGCGGGGAAGTCTCGAGCGCGAGCCCCTCCCCGTGGCGCCCCCGCTGCCATGCCCTGCGCGCGGGCCGCGGCGGGCACCGCGGCAGCGCGGCTTTGGGCCTCGCGCCGCCTCCCGCCCGCCTCCCGCGGGCGGCGCTCGGCTCTCGAGGCCCGCGAGAGCGCGGCGCCGTGCTGGCCGCGGCGGCGAGGGCTCCGCGGAAAATCGGCACGCGCGATTGGGCCAGAGGGAGCAGGAGGAGGGGCGGGAGGGAGGAGGAGAGGGGGGAGGAGGTGGAGGAGGAGGGGGAGGAGGAAAAGGAAAAGGATGAGGAGGAGGAGGAGGGCGAGCAGGAGGGGGCAGGATGAGGAGGATGCAGGAGGGCGCTGCAGGAGGCGGGGGAGTAGGCAGGAGGGGGCAGGAGGAGGGAGCAAGAGGATATCCCCGGCCAAGCTGAGAGGACTATCATGCCGGGCCCGACCGTCGGAGGAATGTTCTATTAGGTAAGCTGAGGATGACGACACAAAAAGAACTCAGTTACATTCCTCTTCGCGCTCGTCCTCCTCCATGTCTTCCTTCTTTTCCTTGTGCCTGTATCCCTTCTCGTTGTCCTTCTGCTCCCCCCATTGCCCTCCCCGTCATCCACGCCTGTCATCCTCGTCACCTGCCGCCTTGTCGTCGCCCTCGTCCTTCTTGTCTCCTCTTAGCCACGAGCCCCATGGACACAGTCGGCGTTTCTCGTTTTTGCCCGATCAGATTTGCGAGAACAATGGTCCGTTCGTCTTGCTTTTCGGCCAGTGATGATGGCGTCCACGGCTGCGCACCGGCTCGCACGAAACACCCACGCGATCGGAAGGGCTGCTTTGTTCGCTGCTCGCGTCGTTGCTGCCGCTTTCCTCCGCAGGGGCTTTGGGGGTACGAGCCTGTGTTTGTTCCCAACCATCCTGTGGTGTTGGGTCCTCGTTTTGAAGAGACGGTGCCCCGCGTCTCCTTCCTCTCCTCCTCCGCCTCCTCTCCCCTCCTATCATCCTCATCGTCATCATCATCATCATCGTCATCATCATGGCGCACCCCTCACACGTTTCGTGGCCCCATAGGGAGCTCCACCTAAGGTCCACGTGGCGCAGCTCGCATGGCGCCACCGCCCCTTTTTGGCACACCCCTCACACGTTTCGTGGCCCCATAGGGAGCTCCACCTAAGGTCCAAGTGGCGCAGCTCGCATGGCGCCACCGCCCCATTTTGGCACACCCCTCACACGTTTCGTGGCCCCTCAGGGAGCTCCACCTGAGGTCCAAGTGGCGCAGCTCGCATGGCGCCACCGCCCCATTTTGGCACACCCCTCACACGTTTCGTGGCCCCTCAGGGAGCTCATTTTGGCACACCCCTCACACGCTTCGTGGCCCCATAGGGAGCTCCACCTAAGGTCCACGTGGCGCAGCTCGCATGGCGCCACCGTCCCTTTTTGGCACACCCCTCACACGTTTCGTGGCCCCATAGGGAGCTCCATTACGGTCCAAGTGGCGCAGCTCGCATGGCGCCACCGCCCCATTTTGGCACACCCCTCACACGTTTCGTGGCCCCATAGGGAGCTCCAAGTCATTTCCAAGGGCGCAGCTCGCATGGCGCCACCGCCCCATTTTTGGTACACCCTCACACGTTTCGTGCCCCTCAGGGAGCTCCACCTGATGTCCAAGTGGCGCAGCTCGCATGGCGCCACCGCCCCCATTTTGGGCACACCCCTCACACGTTTCGTGGCCCTCAGGGACTCCACCTCCAAGTGCGCAGCTTCGCATGGCGCCACCGCCCCATTTTGGCACACCCCTCACACGTTTCGTGGCCCCTCAGGGAGCTCATTTTGGCACACCCCTCACACGCTTCGTGGCCCCATAGGGAGCTCCACCTAAGGTCCACGTGGCGCAGCTCGCATGGCGCCACCGCCCCATTTTTGGCACGCCCCTCACACGTTTCGTGGCCCCTCAGGGAGCTCCATTTACGGTCCAAGTGGCGCAGCTCGCATGGCGCCACCGCCCCATTTTGGCACACCCCTCACACGTTTCGTGGCCCCTCAGGGAGCTCCACCTGAGGTCCAAGTGGCGCAGCTCGCATGGCGCCACCGCCCCTTTTTGGCACACCCCTCACACGTTTCGTGGCCCCTCAGGGAGTTGCACCTAAGGTCCCAGTGGTGCAGTTCGCATGGCACCCCTTCACACGTTTCGTGGCCCCACAGGGAGCTCCATCTCAGGACCTGCGCGCGTCGCTGGGACCCCTCCGCGGCGACCTGCGCGCGTCGCGGGGACTCCGCGCTGCTCTGCGCCCGCAGCTTTGGATTTTTGGAGCGCGCAGGCAAAGAGGGGGGAAAAGAAGGGGCGGAAGCGGGTGCGATCCCCGTGAGGGGCGTGCCGACATGGGCGTCGCGGCGCGCGGGCGCTGCCGTCGGGGTTCCCGCGGAAGCTGCCTGCGGCGGCCACGCCCAGTGTCACGAGTGTTCGGACAGGCATGCTCGAACCATTCACATTCATATACATTTACACTAGGCGTAGCCAAGATCGCATTCATGCAAATATACTCGCTCCCACGCAGACCCATTCACACTCAGACTCTCTCGCGCTCTGGCTCACCCGCGTTCATTCTTTCGTAATCTGACCTATCGTATTCCTTTGCGTTGTGTACCCCGTCATATTTCGGCATACCCCTCATGCGGTTCGTGGCCCCATAGGGAGCGCCACCGAAGAAGGTACTCACAATTGCGGCACTCACAACTGCATATGGTTGGGTCTTTCGCCAGGATAATTTTATCGTTGGTGGGGACATCCGCGGTAGCGGTGGCCCGACCGGCCGTCATGTTTGTTTTGTTCCGTGTTTTTTCTTTCTTTGGCGCGCGGTGCGATCACGGCGCGGCGCGCTTCTGTGGGCGGCGGCAGCATAGGCATAACTGAGTTTGCAACACCTTAGAGCCAGTGGTTGAACGTGCTGTCCTCTTCCTCCTCCACGTGCCGCCAGCTCTGCTGTTTTGACATTGGTTTGCGGCGTACGCCGTGTGAGCTATGATAATCAGTGATGGTTGGGCCTGTAGTTGGGGCATGGGCTTTGCGAAGGCGTGGACGTTCGCATGCCTTGCTGTTTGTTTCGCGTGTGCAGCAACGTTACGAACATGATGGCATGTTGTACATCGGCGTGGTGTTTCAGCGTTTTCCAGTGTTGCTCCTGCTCTTCCAGCCTTAGTGGCTGATTGGCTCGATGTGCCGCTCCCGCACCGTACTCACTTGTCATGTTAGAGGCCACTGGGCCGCCGACGTGAGAAACGAGTGTGTTCGTGTGTTTTTCCAACCCTCCTGCGTTGGGTTCTCGTTTTGAATAGAGCACTGCAGTATCCAACCCTCTTCTCCTCCTCTTCCCCACCTCCCTCCTCCTCTCTTTTCCTGTGCGCCTGGTGGCTTGCCTGTGGGGCCTGCGAAGTGTGAATATGGCATGCCTTGGGAGCTGCGATCCGCGAAACTGTCGCCACTTTCGAAGGCTGCCGGGGGGACCAGCATGGTGGGGACCCGCCGCAGACTCAGACTAGGCCTCGCCATCTCTGGGGAGGGCTGCGATCTGCGAAACTGTCGCCAATTTCGAAAGCTGCTGGGGGGACCAGCATAGTGGGCACCCGCCGCGGATTCAGATTAGACCTCGCCATCCCTGGGGGGCTGCGATCTGCGAAAATGTCGCCAGTTTCGAGGCTGTTAGGGGGGGCAGCATAGTGGGTACCCGCCGCGAATTTAGGTTTGACCTCCCCATCCCTGGGAGGCTGCGATCTGCGGAACTGTCGCCACTTTCCAGGGCCGCTGGGGGGTTCAGCGGGGTGAGGCACCGCCGCGGATTCAGATTAGACCTCGCCATCCGTGGGGGGCTGCGATCTCCCAAATTGGCGCCACTTTCCAGGGCTGCTGGGGGGGGCAGCATAGTGGGTACCCGCAGCGGATTCGGGCTAGATCTCGCCATTCCGGGGAGGAGGGTGCGGGGCGATCTGCGAATCTGTCGCAATGTTTGTGGCTTGCTGAGGGGACCAGCATAGTGGGTACCCGCCGCAGACTCAGACTATAGCTCGCCATCCCTGGTGGGCTACGATGTGCGAAACTGTTGCCATAATATTCGAGGTCTGCTGGAGGGTCCTGCGGAGTGAGGCACCACTCAGACTCAGATTAGCCTCGCCATCCCTGGGGGGCTGCGATCGGCGAACTTGTCGCCACTTTCGAGGTCTGCTGGGGGGTCCAGAGGCGTGAAGCACCACCCACACGCACCACCCAGGCTCAAAGTAGACCTCGCCATCCGTGGGGGGGGCTGCGATCTGCGAACCCGTCACCTCTGTCGAGTGCTGATGGGGGGTTCAGCGGAGTGAGGCTCCACCCAGATTCAGAATTAGACTTCGCCATCCGTGGGAGGCTGCGATTTGCGAAACTGTCACCACTTTCGAGGTCTTCTGGGGGGTTCAGCGGAATGAGGCACCACCCAGATTCAGATTAGACTTCGCCATCCGTGGGAGGCTGCGATATGCAAAATTAAATTGTCACCACTTTCGAGAGTTTCTGGGGTTCAGCGGAGTGAGGCACCACCCAGACTCAGATTAGACCTCCCTGGGGGGGCTGCGATATGCGAAACTGTCGCCAGTTTCGAGGTCTGCTGGGGGGTTCATCGGAGTGAGGCACTTCCCAGACTCAGATTAGACCTCGCCATCCCTGGGAGGCTGCGATCTGCGAAACTGACACCACTTTCGAAGGCTGCTGGGGGGTTCAGCGGGGTGAGGCACCGCCGCGGATTCATTTTAGACCTCGCCATCCGTGGGGGGCTGCGATATGCGAAACTGCCACCACTTTCGAGGGCTGCAGGGGATCCAGCGGGGCGCCGTCGCGGACCGCCCGCAGACTTGGCGGCCCGTTCGAGCGGTTGGTTCCGTACTGAAGAATGCAGGAAGGAAGCAGGGAAGTTTCGGGCGAGCTGGGCGTCATTTGTCTCTTGGACTAAGTACAAGCAGCTTTAATCATTCAGCCGAGCGCCGCGGCGACACGGCGCAGGCAGCGCTGCATCCCTAGTGCACTACCGACAAAGGCAACATTCTGCAGGTTCTTCCCGTCATGTTCGTCGCCGTCTTCTGCCCCTTGTCACCTTCCCTCTGCTGCTGCCGCGCTAACGGGTCGCCCCCCCCGCGCGCGTCCTGTTCTTGCTTTTCGTTCCCGCTCCCATGTCCTCTTCAAGCTTGGGCGTTCGCTCTTCGCCCTTTTGCTGATGCTCTGTGAATTGTGCCACGTGGCCGCGCCCCATGTAGCTTGCACAATAACGGCGCCTGCACTACCATTATCCTGGCAAGTTTGGGCCAACCCCTCTTGCAACTTGGTGCAAATGGGTTGGTTGCGTCACAGGGTAGTTGCACCAGGCCGCCCACGAATGGCAGCAGTTCTGTACGATGTCCTCCCGTTGCCCATCCTGCTTGTGTTGTCATTGTCGGCATTTACGCGTGCTGCTACCCTCAACACGTTCGGTGTGACTGCTACGATTGCCGCTAGTGCTGCCAAGGCGGATTGTTTAACACTTGTACAGCTAGTATTTCTACTGCTACTATCGCTGGCGTTGCCACTGCCGCTGCCATATAATACACTATTTACATTGCTTACACTACCACTACTCCTACCACTACTACTACTACTACTACTACTACTACTACTACTACTACTACTACTACTACTACTACTACTACTACTACTACTACTACTACTACTACTACTACCACTACCCTACTACTACTACTACTACTACTACTACTACTACTACTACTACTACTACTACTACTACTACTACTACTACTACTACTACTACTAACTACTACCTACTACTACTACTACTACTACTACTACTACTACTACTACTACTACTACTACTACTACTACTACTAACTACAAACTACTACTAACTACTACTAACTACTACTACTACTGTTACCACTACTACTGCTACTACTACAACTACTGTTACGACTACTGCTACTACTATACCTACTACTATTACTACTACCAATACTACTACTACTACTACTACTACTACTACTACTAC
>CAUYUJ010001759.1:54707-82207 GCA_963575745.1 Prorocentrum cordatum
TCATCATCCTCATTATCATCATCATCATCATCATCATCATCATCATCATCATCATCATCATCATTATCGTCATCATCATCATCATCATCATCATCATCATCATCATCATCATCATCATCATCATCATCATCATCATATTCATCATCATATTCATCATCATGTTCATCTTCATCAGCACCGTCATCATCATCATCCTCCTGCTTCTCAGCATCATCATCATCATCATCATCATCATCCTCAGTATCATCATCATCATCATCATCATCATCGTCATCATCATCCTCATCATCGTCATCATCAGCAGCATCATCAGCATCATCACCACCATCATCATCGTCATCATCATTATTACCCTCATCATCATCGTCATCGTCATCATACTCATCCTCAACATCATCACCATCTTCATCATCACCATCAGCATCCTCATCATCGTCATCATCATCATCATCAGCATCATCATCCTCATGATTACCATCATCATCGTCATTGGCATCATCCTCATCAGCATCATCATCGCCATCAACTTCCACATCACCATCATCATCATCATCATCATCAGCAGCATCATCACCCAAATCATCTTCATCATCAGCATCGTCATCACCCTCAGCATCATCATCACCATCATCATCATCAACATCATCATCAGCATCCTCTTCAGCAGCATCGTCATCATCATCCGCATCCGCATCCTCATCATCATCCTCACCACCATCAGCATGATGGTGATGATGATGATCATCATCATCATCATCATCATCATCATCATCATCATCATCCTGATCATCCTAATCATCGTCGTTCTTATTTTCGTCATCATCTTCAGTATCGTAAGCATGATCATCTTCCTGATCATCATCGTCATCATCCTTATCGTCATCATCGTCCTCATCATCAACATCATCATCATCATCACCATCGTCATCCTCATCATATAATCATCATCATCATCAGCTTCAGCATCATCATCATCAGCATCAGAATCAGAATCATCATCATCATCGTCATTATCTTCATCATCATCCTCATCATGATCGTCATCATCACCATCCTCATCCTGTTTCTCATCACCATCATCTTAATCATCATCTGCATCCTCATCTTCATGAGTGCATTTTCATCATCACCATCCTCATCATGATTGTGTTTTCGCCATCACCCTCATCATCATCATCATCATCAGTGCCACCATGTTCTTCATCATCAGCATCAGCACCGTCATCATAATCTCCATCGTGATCACCATCATCAGCATCATCATCCTCATTAACTTTTTCATCATCACCATCTGGTCAGCATCATCCTCCCCCTCATCATCAGTTTCCTTATCCTCATCATCATCTTCATCCGCATCATCATCATCATCAGCATCCTCAACACCATCATCATCAGCATCATCATCGTCATCATTACCCCCATTCATCACCACCCCCTCATCATTATCATCATCACCAGCATCATCCTAATCAGCCTCAGCATCATCATCACCCTCACCATCATCATCACCATCATCATCATCATCATCATCACCGTCATCATCATCAACATCATCGCCATCATCATCTTCCACATCATCACCATCCTCACCATCGTTATCTTCATCCTCATCAGCACCATCATCTCAACCATCGCAGCATCATCATCCTCAGCATCATCATCATCATCATCCTGATCATCCTTCTCATCCTCATCATCATCATCTTCATCTCCATCCGCATCACGCTCATCATCCTCAGCATTATCATCATTTTCATTATCGTCATCGTCCTCACCTTCCTCATTCATCGTCAGCTTTATCATCAGCTACAGCATGATCCGCATCATTTTCCTCATCCCCATCATCCTCATCACCCTCATCATCCTCATCATCATCGTCCTCATCATCAGCATCATCATCATCATCCTCATCGGATTCGTCCTCATTCGCGTCATCATCGCCATCATCACCATCACCATCATCCTCATCCTCGTTATCATAATGCTCAGCATCATCAGCATCATCGTCATCCTCATCATCATCGTCCTCAGCAGCATCATCACCATCATCCCCCTCATCATCTTCATCCTCATCATCCTCATCCTCATCATCATCCTCATCATCATCATCATCATCATCATCATCATCATCATCATCATCATCATCATCATCATCCGTATCCTCATCATCATCCTCACCATCAGCACCAGCATCAGCAGCATCATCGTCATCGTCCTCATCCACATCATCGTCTTCTTCCTCCTCCTCGTCCTCTTCCTCATCACCCTCGTCATCAAGATCACCATCAGCATCATCGGCATCATGGTCATCATCATCACCATCAGCATCATCGTCTCCATCATCAGATTCATCATCATCATCACCATCAGCATCATCATCACCATCATCATCATCATCACCATCATCATCATCTTCATCATCTTCACCCTCATCATCATCATCATCATCATCCTCCTCATCATCGGCATCACCATCATCATCACCCGCACAATCACCACCACCATGGAAATCATACTCACCCCGATCTTCATCATCCGCCCCCTCCTCATCACCATCATCATCATCATCATCCACATCCTCATCATCAGCATTCTCATCATCATCCTCAACATCTTTATCCTCATCCTCATCATCCTCGTCTTGATCACCATCCGCAGCACCACCATCATCCTCATCATCATAATCCGCATCCTGATGATCCTCATCATCTTCATAATCGTCACCATCCTCATCCTCATCTTCGTTATCTTCATCCTCCTCTTCCTCTTCCTCCTCATCATCCTCATCAGCATCATCGTCATCATCCTCATCATCATCACCATCCCCCTCAACCTCACGATCCTCATCATCATCCTCAACATCATCATCATCATCATCCTCCTCATCATCATCATCATCTGTTTCTTCCTCCACTTATTTTTCTTCCTCATCATCCGCATTCTCATTTGGCGCGGCACTTGAGGGCACGGTGCAAAGTGCAAAGTGCATCCTCATTATCATCCTCATCATCAGCATCACCATCCCCACCCCAATCATCATCATCATCATCATCATCATCATCATCATCATCATCATCATCATCATCATCATCATCATCATCATCATCATCATCATCATCATCATCATCATCTTCATCTTCATCTTCATCTTCATCTTCATCTTCATCATCCTCATCATCATCATCCTCATCATCTCCCTCTTCGTCATCATCACCATCGTCATCACCATCATGGTCATCATCCTCATCATAATCACCAGCATCGTGACGAGCATCTTCAATAGCATCCTCCTCATCATCGTCAGCACCATCATCATCATCAGCACCATCAGCATCAGCATGATCGTCATCACCATCATCTTTATCATCATCCTGATCATCATCATCACCACCATCATCACCACCTTCATCATCAGCATCAGAATCATCGTCAGCATCACCATCATCATAATCGTCATCATCAGCATCATCCTCATCATCGCTACCACCATCATCCTCATCGTCGTCTTTCTCATCATCCTCATCCTCATCCTCAGCCTCCTCGTCCACCTCACCTTCATCCTCATCACCACCATCCTCATCATCATCATCAGCATCATCATCACAATCGTTATCATCATCATCATCATCATCATCATCATCATCATCATCATCATCATCATCTTCAGCATCATCATCGTCAGCATCATCACCGTCAGCATCACCATCAGCATCATCAGCATCCGCTCATCCTCATCCTTATCCTCCCCGTCCTCCCCCTCTTCATCCTCCTCGTCCTCATCATCACCATCACCATCACAGTCACTAGCACCACCACCACCACCATCACCATCCTCATCATCCGCATCATTACCCGCATCATCATCATCATCATCATCATCATCATCATCATCATCATCATCACCATCACCGCCTTCATCATCTTCATAAGCATCGTTATCCTCGACACCACCACCACCACCACAACCAAAACCACCATCATCATCATCACCATCATCATCAGTATCATCAGCAGCATTACCCTTCAGCATCAGCATCATCATCATCACCATCATCATTATCACCATCACCATGGTCATCATCAACATCACCATCATCATCAGCATCATCAGCATCATCATCATCATCTTTATCGCCATCGTCGTCGTGAGCGTCAGCGTCGTCGTCACCATCACCATCATCATTTGCATAAGCATCATCATCCGCATGATCCTCATCCTCATCATCATCACCACCATCATCATCATCAGCATCATCATCCGCATCAGCATCATCATCCTCATCCTCCTCCGAATCATCACCGCCCCCTCCTCATCATCATCATCATCATCCTCAGCATCATCATGTTCATAGCCCTCGTCAGCGTCATCGTCCTCATCATCATCACCAGCATCATCAGCATCATCAGCATCAACATCAGCATCCTAATCAACATCAGCATCAGCAGCATCGCCTCATCCTCATCATCTTCACCATTACCATTATCACCATCATCATCTTCACCACCATCATCGTCATGCTCATCATCATCATCAGTGTCCGCATCAGCATCATCACCATCATCATCATCATCATCATCACCCTCCCCCTCATCATCATCATCATCATCATCAGCATCATCATCATCATCATCATCATCCTCATATTCATCCTCATGCTTATCCTCATCCTCATCCGCATCATCATCATCATCATCAGCAGCAGCATCATCATCATCCGCTTCTTCCCCTTCCATCAGCACCATCTTCAGTATCATCAGCATCCTGATCCTCGCCCGCATCATCATCATCATCAACATCAGCACCATCTCGTCATCATCCTCATGACCATCATCATGATGCTCATCTTCCTATCACCTTTATCAGCACCATTACCTTCCTCCTCATCACCGTCCTCATCTTTATCATCGCCATCCTCATCGTCAGCGTCGTCGTCCTCATCATCTTCATCATCATTAGCATCATCAGCATCATTTTCATCTTCATCATCAGCATCCCCATCATCACCACCTGCCTTCATCGCATCACCATCCTCATGATCAGCATCACCATCATCATCACCATCATCATCAGCATCCGCACCATCGTAGCACCACCATCATCATCAGCATCATCTTGTTCAGGTGGTTCATCATTATCGGCATCAGCATGATCACCATCATCACCATCAGCACCATGAGATGGTAGCCATCTCCTTCATCGTCATCATCATAGCATCATAATCATTAGCATCATCACCATCATCATCGACATTACTCCCACACTCATTCACACACACGCAGACACAGTCAAACTCATGCATCCATCCTGGTGCAGTTTGTAGCGGGAGCCTTGTCTTTGAGTGAATTGTGAGGAAGCCTGAGGCGAGAGCCCCCTTCCCACTGGGCCTGCACTTCTCGCTGGCAACCGGAGCGCGCCGTCCAAACCTTGTCACTGTCGCCACTGTTGAATAAACCTCAGGCGGGAGCTTCGTCTGTAAGTGAATTGCGCAGACGTCTCAGGCGGGAGCTCCTTCCCTGCGGGGCCCGCGTTTCTTGCTGGCAACCAAAGCGGGTCGCCCAAACCTTGGCACCGTCGCCACTTTTGGCACCATCACGCATGAACTTTGAAGAAGTTTCAGGCGATCATCCAGGAGCCCCCCACCCTCCCCCTTATGAGGCTCGCACTTCGCGCTGGCAATGAGAGCGGGCCCCCCAAGCCTTATAGCTGTCGTTTGGGGGGGCCCGTCACGCGCGAATCCCGAAAAAGTTCAGGCGGGAGCCCCATATGTGAGCGAATTGCGCGACAGTCTCAGGCAGGTGCACCCTCTCTACGGCGCCCACATTTTATCTGAATTGCGCGACAGTCTCAGGCGGGGGCGCCCGCCCTATGGTGCCCACATTTTACATCGACACTCGGGGCGAGTCATGCTAACTTTATACCAGTCGCCATCTGTCGGCCCCTCACTTTTGAATTGCGCCAGGCGGGGGCCTCGTTTGTGAGCGAATTGCGCGGAAGCCCCCTTATGGTGCCCGCATTTGACGTTGGCCATCGGGGCGGGCCACCCAAACTTGGCAATTGTCATCACTGGGCCCCCGCACGCCTGAATATTGGAAAAGCCCGAGGCGGAAACTCCATGTTGTAAGTAAATTACGAAAAAGTGTTCGGCGGGGGCCCTATTCCGATGGGGCCCGCGCCGCCTATTGGCCATCCGAGCGGGCCTTGCGGAACCGAGACCTGTCGCCAATTTTGGATCCCCCCGACGGGCTTCAATCTATGTCTCAGGCGTGACTTTCGTCTGTGAGTGCGCGGCGGGGAAGTCTCGAGCGGGTGCCCCCTCGCCATGGGGCCCGCAGCTCCATGTTAGAATCCGAGCGAGGCCCTGGGACCCCGTGGCTGTCGTCGCTGTTAGGCCCCGCAGGAACGAAGGGTAACGCGAGTCTTCGCGAGCAAATCCGAGCGGTGATTTGTTTGGCTCTTACGAGGGCCACCCGCTCGACTGAACCCAGTCCCCCGACGCGGCGACGGCGCCGCCATCGACTGCGCCGGGAGCGAGGGCGCCGGCCGCGCGAGCCTGTCGGACGAGCAGCGGCGGCCGCACCTCTGCGCCATGTTCTCCTGCGCCACGCGCGCGCGGAACATTTTGATCCCGCGGCCGCCCGGGCGAGAGTTCCTAGAGCACGGGCTGCCCGCGCCTCTGCGGAAGGCGCTCCACAAGTTCGACGAGATGGCGGGCGGAGCAGCTCGCCGCGCGTCTGGGTTTCGCGCCGCCCCACGCCCGAGCGCGGCCGCGCCCGCCTCGAGGCCTGCAGGGTTGCCCCGACGGCCTAGCCCCCGGGGTCGCCCTGGCGCCCCGCCCCAGCGGCCCGCGGTTGTGCCCCGAAGGCATGGCCCGCGGGATTATTGTCCTTGAGGCTTCGCGGCCTAGCCGTCGGCGAACGCGCGCACGCGCTGGCCGCGACGGCGCCGAGGACAATCGATTCATTCGCCCCGACACGGGGGGGAAGGGGAGGCGCACCTGGAGAAGAGCAAAAGGAGGATTAGGATGGGGAGGGCTAGGGGGCGGAGAAGAAGGGGGAGGAGGAGGAGGAGGAGGAGGAGGAGGAGGAGGAGGAGGAGCAGGAGGAGGAGGAGGAGGAGGAGGAGGAGGGGGAGGAGGGGGAGGACGAGGACGACGAGGAGGAGGAGGAGGAGGAAGAGGAGGAGGATAAATAGAAGGAGAAAGAAGAGGAAAGGACAGAGCAGAGGGCGAGGGGGGGCGCCCGCCAGGGCGAGAAGGAAAGGGCGAAGGGCAAGCTTCACAGGCCCTGGAGGGGCCCCGCCGTCGGAATAATTTTTCTCGTTGCCGATGCCTCAGTTCATCGATGGCCTCGCAGCCCCGCGCCCTCCGGAGGGCGCGGTGCTCGGCGCCCCGAACCGCCCCTGGCGTGAAATCGATGCGCCCGCCAGGTCAAGGCGCGCATCATATGCGGCCCTGGGAAGTCGCGCGAGCTGCCTGTGCTGGGCGGCCCGGCCCTGGTCGCTCCCCTCTGGCCAGCGGTCGACTCCGGGAGGCTTCTCGGCCCTTGTAGACGCGGGCCTCCCATCGCAGCCCTGGTCGCGAAATGCATTGCCCGCGGCCGCAGACTATTTGATCAACTCCTCGCAGCCGCCGCGGCTGGGGGCTGTTTTCAACGCCGGCGACCGCGGCCCAGGCCCGCGCGCAGGCAGCGCCAGCCACCTTCTACCCGCGCTTTCTTTGGGCGAGGCCCCTGGAGGCCGACGCGGCCCTGAACAAGCTCCAAAAGAGCCCGGGCGAGGCCGCTGCTCGGCTGCCGCCAGGGCCCGCCGCTGCGCCGCGGCGTCTCGGCGGCGCAGCGCGGCTGGCCTTTGCGCCTGGGCGCGAGGTTCGCGGAGCGGGCGCTCATGGCCCACGCCTGGCTCGACGCGCCCCCGGCATGCCGCCCGGCGTCAATCGCGGGCGCAATGGCCCCATCTGGCGAGGTCCCGGTTACAGACGCAGCGACGCTGACTCCCGCGCCCCCCCCCCCCCCCCCACCGCCGCCCAGCGCCGCGCCTTCGCGCGCGCCCCGCTGGTCGCGGCGAGGCGCCGCCCCGAGGCGAGGCGCGCTCTCCTGCAAGCGCGCACGCGGCAAGTCCCGCGGCCAGCAGTGCTGGAGCATGCGCTGCTTTTCAGGAGACTGCTGCGCCCATGCTTGCGCCGTCTCTTTCGCCCCCCCCTGCCCCGCCCCCTCTTTGCCGCCGAAGCCTGTCTGGCTCAAGATGCCGACTTGCTCTGGGGGCGAAGTGGATGCCGCCCGCGGCTTGCACCCTGCGTTTTACGGGCCCCTGCGGGCCTTCCTCCGCGCCTGTCCGCCCAGGCGCGGGACGCGTGCTTCGGCCAGTCTGCCCGGGTCGGTTCTACCCCCCGCTTTCTGCGAGCCTCTGGAGGGGCACCCCTGCCAGACCCCTCTCTGAGCCATAACGCGGAGGCGGCAGGCGCCGCGACGTGCTCGGGCTGGCGGCCGGCGCGTCGACCCTCGCGGCAGTGGCCGACTGCGGCGCCGAGGCGGACCCTACTCGGTCTGCCCAGCATGCGGCCGCGGGGAGTACGACAGTCACGGCCGCGCGGTGCGCTCCAAGCGTGGCGGGGCCTACAAAGGTGGCCGAGCTCGCGCTGCGCCCGCAGTCCAAGGCCGGGGCGCCCCAGCAGTTCCAGTGACGGACCTGACCCAGCAGCTCAACGCCCTCGCCGCCCTGCACCCCGCCGCGCAATGGCCCGGACAAGCCGGCGCCGGCGCGCCAGACGGAGCTGTCCAAGGAGGTGGAGAGAGCTGCGCGGGCTGAGCGGATTGTTCAGACCGACGCCGAGGCCCGCCTGGCCTCGGTCGTCAAGCATCGCGAAGCTCTCCAGCACGCTGAGGCCGCCCACGCGACGGCCGTGGAGAGCTTGGCCCAGTGTCATCAGACGGAAGCGCGCGCTGCGCAGGAGGTCAAGCAGCTCTTCTCCCCTGGCCAGCACCGTCAGGAGCGGCGCCTCGCTGAAGAGGCCGCAGCTGCTGCTGCCCAACGTGCAGCTGCTGATCGTGCTGCCGCAGTCCTACCTGGCGCCCCTACTTCTGGCGCCCATGCTGATGTTCGGCCACCTCAACGTCCTCAACCCGCACCTGTCCCCGCTGTCGGCGGCGACAGTGGATGCCTCGCGGGGGACATGCCGCAGCCCCCGCCCAACCTCGGCACCGCGGGCGAGCCTGAGCTCCACGCACGGTGCCAGCCCCACAACCAGCTGCTCGAGTTTTGCAAGGCCGCCCAGCAGATGCACGCGGCCATTGATCGCGATGATGAGGATACGTCAGATGCTGCCTCCGATTTGGGAGCTGGGCGCCCCGCAGAGCTGCAGCAGCTCAATTAGCGCGCGATCGAGCACCCCTTGGAAGCGGCACAACGGGATCGATTGGAGTAGCTATTGTTCAAGCGGGCCAACCAGAAGGCCGCCAAGCGTGCTCGAGCTCTGCGAGTGGAAGCCACAGCGACCTTGAACCGCATGCTCCAGCAGTTCCAGCAGAGTGGCCATCCTCTACCTGGACCCGCAGCTGCTGCCCCTCCTGCACCCGTCCCCGCTGCTGGTCCACCAGGAGGAGCCGCCCCCGCGGCTGCGGACGCGGGAGGAAGCGCGCCACCTTCCTGGCCAGTCAGCGCGGCCCTCGGGCCGCCACGTTGGCCAGCCTGTCGACTCAGTTGAGCTGCTCCTTTGTAATGTTACTGGTTGGAATTCGGTCGCATTGCGTTTTGCCCAGGAGGCGACAGCGATGCGTGATGGGTTCTTGTTTTGTGAGCACAGGCTGTTGAAAGAGGCGCGTAAGCTGGCGCAGCGTAAATGTGACCAGATGAAACGGCGCCCCCATCTTATCCTTGCCACCCCGCCCCCTGGAGAGGGCCTACATCACGGGGGTGTTGAGGCTGTAGTGGGTGGGGGGCTTGCGTTCCGACGATTCCTGTCCTCGGATGCGTCTCTCTTGGACTTGGGATCTGGGAATCCCTCGATGCTTCCGCAAGTGAAAACGAAGCAGGCAGTCGTTGCGGCAGGCGCGCCTCACCTAGATGACGGCCCGGGAGCAAGTGGGGTGAATATATACCGGCTGAGAGCGATCTCTGAATACGTGGGCACTCTGGCAATTCCATGGAATATGCTGGGGACTTCAATATTCCGATCTCCGATATTGATTTGAGTGGTTTCCCGAAGCTGACGCACACGCGTGCCGCGCCGCCTGAAGGAGCAGCGTTTAACTTGTTCTCAGTGGAGGGGGGCGCTGATGGAGCGCATTGCGGCTTCTCGTTGCGTCGCCGATTACGCGCGAGCATCGAAGCACGAGCCCTCCCCGTTCAAGGCCCACGCCTGCCTTGCTGCCTCGCTGGCGCGCTCAGTGGCCAAGCAGAATTCTTTTCGACGTGAGCGCTTGCCACCTTTTCCCCCGCGCGTTGAACCTGATCTGCCGCGGGCTAGGTTCCTTGCGCAGGCTGGCGAGCGCGGCCTCGCCGCGCCACCTTCCTGTCCGACCGATTGCTGCCGCGCGCTCGCAGGCACACCTCGTCTCGCGCTTCGCTGCAGCACTCGATCTCGAGCAAGGCCGCCGAGGAGACGTTCCCCTCGAGGGCATCTGGCATGGCCCATGCCCCTCCTGAAGGCCCCGGAGGTGTTTTCCCCGCGCTCAAGTTGGGCGCAGTCGTAAGTCGCGGCGCACGCGGCGAACGTCTTCGGCAACCCTCGCCGCGTTTCTGGACCCACGTGTGTCAGAAGCTTTCGGCGTGTAGGCTGTCGCTGGCGGAGCGATCCTGGACCCCGGCGCATACCTAGAAGGTTGTCTTGGCTGCGACGGATCGGCCTCACTCGGTGATTTTGCCGACGCGATTAGCTCCGGGGCGCGGAGCGCCGCCCGCGCCGAGACTAAGGCCGGCATAAAGCAGCGGTTCATCAAGGCCCTCCCGCGAGGGGCTCAGAGAGCGCACGCGTGGCTCGAGCGCGACCAAGGCGCCGACCTCGAGGCCCCTGCGGCGCCCAAGGAGGCTCGCCAGCCCCCCGAGGACGCGATGTGTTTAGGATGCCCTCAGGCCCTTGGCTTTAGATTCCCTTGACGGGCGCGAACCCCCGCCCCTGGGGATGCGCCAAGAGCCGCTCGCCTTTTTCGTGAGGGCACTGCTGTCGCCGTGGACCAGAGGCCTCCTCGTCTGCTCGCCCCTCTTCCGCCAGATGCAGCGCTTGGGCCCACCACCTTCTCAATTCGCGCGAGCGCCGGCTGACGTTGCCGACTGATATCATGTTTAACATCATCGCGATGTTACCCAAGTCTGTTCAGAGCGAGCTCCCCGCTTGCAAGCGCCCCACGTTGTATCGGGTCTACTGTAAGGCTAGAGGTAGCTGCATTGAAGGTTCGCCCCTCGCCCAGGTGAATCACTGGGACACGGCCACACGTGGCTCCTCTGCCTTGCAAGTTGCACTTCGCCGAGAGCTGGGCCATGAAATTGCAGGGTATATTGGGCTTGCTCTGTCGGTGTGGTACTGTTGATCCGCGCCGCTGGGCTGGATTCGCCGCGAAGATGAAGCATCCCTTGTTCCTCTTGTAGTTGGGGACTGCGTTGCATGAAGCTCCGCGGGCCCTCGAGGGTCAATGGGCGGGTTCTGACCTGATCCCTATTGGGACTGGCATTTCGCTTGGCCGTGGCCAATCCATGCCGTGGATTATGATTTACTGGCATGGACATTCTTGACCTGGCCCACGCGTTGTTCCTGCCAGTGCGCATCAAGGGCTGAGACGAGATCACTCGGAAGTAGCAGGGCGCCCGCGACGATATCACATCGAAGCTAGCGCCTGCTGTCATCCACCTGCGCCACCAGCTGGAGGCCGCTGGCGCGACTATCGCAGACAGGAGCACCCTGGCGTGCTCCCACGAGGACCTCGGCACAGAGACCACGCAGCGTTTTCAGCGCGCGCGCCTACCCATCGCGCGGAAGGACGCATGTATTCTGCAGGCGTCCGCCGTAGCGCAAAGTTAGTCAGCTGCGTGCTCGTAAGGCCATTGCCGATGGCAAGAGCAAGAAGGCCCCCTTTTTGTGTAAGTTCGTTGGCCGTGCGCGCAGCGTGTACAGACCAGGCGCCCTAGCCGAAAGGTCGCTGGGCCATGGGATCCTCTGGCTTTCCCTTGGGCAAGTGCTGCCCATGCCCGCCGCGCGCTCTGGGCTGTTTACTCCAGGGGCTTGTACTACCACCCTCCCCGGGCTGCTGGGTTCCGGGAAGGATGGCCCCCAGTTCAGGCTTCGCTATGAGCAGTCGAACGGGTTTGCCATGGCCTGGGCTGAACTCGATCACAAGTCACGCAGGAGTTGCGCCGACGTCTGGAAACAGATGGGCACAAGATGGATCGGACCAAGCATCGGTGGCAAATAACCCTGTGCCGAAGATAAAAAAAGGCCCCCCCCTTTTCCAGGCTAGAGTTGATTATCCACGGCCTAGAAGAGTTTGGTCAGGGGCGCGCGGCGCGGAGGCCGAAGTTTTTCTATCACTGTGAAAAGTTCACCATCGAGGTTAACTTCCTTCTTATGTTGAGGTAGCAACATCGAACGAAGCGAAGACGTTGTCGAGGATGTTTCATGCGAAACTAACAGCGTAATTTATATAGATATATACATATATATTATGTCTGCTCTTCTCTTCCTCCTTCCGTTTCCTCCCTCCCTGCCCCCCCTGAACTTGTTTTATCGTTGTGGCTTACTATCCACGGAAACCGAGGCGCGTGAGCTAGCCTCCACGAGCAGATGAAAATCTGAATTTCCATTGTTTGTTTATACTTTAAACTCAATAGGTTTGGAACTTTGGCGTTTCTCCTCCTCCTCCTCCTCCTCCTCCTCCACCTCTCTCCTTCTGTCTGTCTATATTTCTCTACTTCTGGGATCTCGATCCTTGATCCTCGGACTTCGATTCTCGATCCTCGATCCACGGCTTTCGGTCCTCTGAACATCATCTCTTTCTCATCCCACATGCTGGCCTCTGGTAGGCAACATGTATAATCCCCCCGCGACCCCGAACTTTATTATCCCTGTGGGATTAATCTCGGCAGCACAGGGTCAGTCAACAAACCGGTGGCAGCCGCGATCGCGGTGATCCGCGACTCAGGCTGGCATTCTGTCTCACCAGTACTCTGGCGCACCGAGGAAGGATTTGCGAATGATTCCAGATTACTTTTTCTGCTTTGTCGTTCCCTCTTGAAAGCGCGCCCTGCTCTGTCCCGAAGCCAAGCGTCGAAACATGTTTGAGGAGCTGGGCTTGATGAGGGAGTGGATTCTCACCCCTGCGCGCAGGCGCTTGCTTGCGAGAGACGGGGGGCATGAGTCGGTTGGAGTCTTGCGCCACGTTCTCATTGCTGGTGCCTGGCCAGAGGACCGTTTGCTTTCCGCTGGCTACGTTTCTGCCAGCATCTGCTGGTGCCGTCGTTGCGGGAGGTCCCCTGAGACCTTGCTTCACCGCTTCTGGCATTGCGAATTCACCCATGGCATCCCTGACCACACCATCGAGAATGCCGAGTTGTTGGCCCCCCGTGCTGTTAGTGAAGGTGCGAAAGCTTTTGGTGTCGGGGCCTCCTCTCCCTGGTCGATTCCCTGGGGCACCTTCCTCCCCCCCTCAGGACCTGGCCTGGGATCGGGGGCGTTGCGTTGAGGGCCTGCCTATCCCTTGGGGTGTCTGGGGCATCGATGGGCCGGGAGGTAAACGTTCGAAAGGCTGGCGCATTCGGAAGTGTGGCTGGTCTTTCGTGCACCTAGGTCCGCATGGTAGAATAGCCGCTGCGCGGTGCGGGACCTTACCGAGCGCCAGGCAGTCTTCACCGAGAGCCAAGATATTCGCCCTTATCCAGCTTGTTCGTGCTAGTTCAGGAGACTCTCGAGTGCATTGCGACTGCCTGCCTGCGGCGAAACGATCGAGGAACAGCTTGAATGCCAAAAGAAGATCCAGCATGCTCGACCCGCGGGCCGAATACCATCGCGCGCTCACCGAGCGGGGGGGGCATCCAATCTGGTCTGACCAAAGCCCACCCCACCCAAGCCCAGGCCGAGTCCATGTTTCTTCCAGACGTTGAAATCCGCCTCAACCACGGAGCTGACCACCTTGCCGACTGGACCGCCCAGCGTGGACGCAGGCAGGGCTCTGCGAGCCGACGCGCGATGAAGGGTTTGACGCGGATTTGGACATCGCAGTGCGAGGTGTTGTTCCCCTCTGGGCGCGAGAGAGGAGGCCTCCGCGAGCCGCGGCGAATTCGTTGAGTTGCCTCCTCTTTCGCCGAACGCGCGCGCCGTCTGCGAGATGTTGGCCACTGTCCAAGCGCCCCGAGTGCGAGCATCCGATGCGATCGGCGCGAGCTCAGTTCAGTTTGCGAGGCCAGTTTGCCGAGTTTCTGCCGCGCCTCCCCGCGTTCTCAAGGGATTATGCGGTGACCCTGCTCGAGGGCCATGCCCCTCGCGAGCAGGGCGCGATGCGCTGTCTCGTCCGTCTCGGGGACTGCCACCAAAGTCTGGCACTGTCTTGCCCGATCGAGGCTGATGAGTTGTTGGGGCCGCCTGCCTAGAGCAGGGCCCCGCCTTCTATGAAAGCACAATTAGAATAAATCCCCTCGCTGGCCGCTGCTGGACCCGCTGAAGGTCGAGCGCGGTCCGGCGCCATGGACTGGCGGCCTCCGCACCCGGGCGCTCATGCAGATGAGCGGCGGCTGGCACTTGCCCGTTTTCAACGGCGCGTCGACCCCCCCCCCGCGCAGTGCCCAGTTTTAGCTTCGAGGAGGTCGGCTCCCGCGCCGCCCCGCGGGGTCCCGGACTGGCTCTTCTGCTAACGTTTGACAGAGAGCGCCGCGGTGGCCGACCTGCAGCGCATCGATCTCGCTCACGTCGGGGGCGCGATCCGCCCCGGCCGCTCGCGCGCCGCCCTCGAGGCCGGCGCGGAGGGGGGCCGGGCAGGCGGGTCGGGCGCCACGCCGCTGTAGTCTCTCGTCTTGCGCCACCCATCCATCCCCCCAGCGCCGCGCCAAGCGCCTTCTTCGGCGCCCCCCCCCCCGGCGCTTTGCCCGACCCCCCGCCCGACGCCCTCTCTCCCGACGCGCATGCCCGATGACCGTTCCCCGGGCGGGACAGCTGCGTTGTCAGCTGAGGGCAGCGCGCTGGGACATGGAGGCGCGCCGGCCCCGCCCCATCTTGCTCGGCGCCCCCCTTCCCCGACGCCGTGCCCGATTCCACGCCCGACGCCCCCCCCTACGCCTGTCTCCGCGCCCCGCCCGCCCCCGCCTCGACGCCCTGCCCGACGGCCTCCCTGACGCCGCGCCCGGCGACCTGCCCCGCGAAGCGCCCGCCCTGCCCGACTGCCTTTTCAACGGCAACCCCGACGCCCGACCCAACGACGCCCGACCCGACGACGCCCTGCGCGGCGGCCCCCCCGGCGCTATCTGCGGCCGCCTTCCCGGCGGTTTCCACGACGCCTTCCCCAGCGCCCAGCCCGACGCTTTGCCCAGCAGGCCACCGCGCTCGCATTGGCACGAGCATCTCGGGACGAAGACGCCGAGCCCGCCTCGCCCGTTCAGCCCCCGAGCTCTTTGCCCCCGCCCGCGGCGCCAGCGCCCACCCCCCGCTCGTGCCCGCGCAGACGGGCGGCCCCCTGGACGTCTCCGGCGCTGCCGCCCCAGCCCCTGACGCCCTTTCTTGTCCCCGCAGTCGGCGCCCGCCTACGGTGGCGCCCACTCCCGCGCAGCGCCCCCTGGCCTTGCAGCGCCCCTCTCGCGTCGCCCCGGCCGCCGGCGGGCGCCTGCGGCTGAGTCCTCGCCGCCCAGTTGGCCGCGAGCCGCTTAAGCCGCCACTCGGCCGATTTCCTTCTTCGGTTCCCACCGCTAAGTTGGACTGGGGCCCCCCTCGCCGCCGGTGCCCAGCCGACCCCCGCCCCGCGCGCCTCCCCTGCGGCCGTCGCCACTGCCGCCGCGGGCGGCGGCGGGCCTGGCCGACGCCTGGTGGCCTCCGCCGCCAGGAGGCCGACGAAGGGACCTACGGCGCAGGACCTGCCCGGGTCGGCGGCGCCCCCCGGCGCCCGTGGATCGAGCCACCCTGGGCGCCAGCAGCGACGCACCCCCGCGCACCGCCGTCATGGAGGAACCCCCGGGGAGCGACGAGGAGGACCACCCGCCCAAGTCCGGCCAAGCCAGCCACAGTGGCCCCCCCCCGGCCAGCGCGACGACGACCCCAATGGCAGCGATCACCGAAACCCAATTGGCTAGACCAGCTTCACCCACTCGGGGTTGCCGAGTCACCCGCCCCAGAGAACGTGGCCGCCGCCCCCGCCGCCATTCCCGCCGCCGCGCTCGGGCCGAAAGCACTGGGCGACCTGCCACTTCAGCTCCTGGTGCAGGGGCAACTTCCATTTCCACGGTGGCAGGAACGCGCCAAAGCAGGAGCGCCCGCCGTATCAGCGGTGGCGCGCCTTCCTGCTGCAGCGCCCTCTTCGTCGAAGCCCGCGGGTTCGCGCCGTCCCGCGCCGCGCTGCGGCTGGGGCGTCCTCCTGGCCTTCCCGGAGCCTCGTCTTCGTCCTCAGCGGTGACCTGCGCAGCTCCGTTACACTGCCTGTCTCTTCCTTCCTCCACTCACGCCCCAGCTGCCTTGCCAGCCGGCTGGCACCGCGCGACTCGCCCCCGACGGGCGAACTGGCTTGGGTCGCCCTGTGGGCCACCGGCACTGCCTCCGCCACCCATCTCGGTTCAATTTCGCTGCGACGCCCCTTAGACGGTACCCCCGCGCGCTGTGCAGGGCGCTTCTGCGTGCTTCGATGCCTTGGCCTCTGTCGCTGTCGCGTGGCCACATCGCCGCACTGCTCGTCTCCACTTTCGGGCAGCATCACATTTTTGTCACTCGCCGCCCGCGCCCGGGCGGCCTAAGGGCAGTCGATCCAATGGGAACCCGCTTCGGAGGGCCCAGCCGCCTCGTCGCCCGCGCGCGAGGCCGCGATCGCCAGAGAGCGTTTTTGATGCGATGTCCCCCGCCTTTCGCAGTCCCGTTTCTCGGTTGCTGTTTTTTCCGGGGGGGGCCGTTTAGGCTTTTCCGCTAGCGCGGACTTCCCCTACCTCGCCGCCAGCGCAAAATGTTGTTTTCCAGTTTTCCAGGGGGGGGAGCTGTGCCCCGCTTCTCCAGAGCCAGTCGCCGCAGCGGCGGCGCGCCCCCTGCAACGCGGCCCTTTTCCTCATACGGCGCGGCGAAGCAGGCGAGGGGGCAGGGGGGGGGGGCGCGGCCCCCCCCCCCCCCCCCCTGCACTGCGGGCTGCGGGCCTATGCCCGGCAGGACGCCACCAAGCCGGCCGGGGCGGGGGCGCGGCGCTCTGCCCTTCAGCGCGGCCCTGCTCCTGCGAGGACGCGGCGAGGCTAAGCGGGAGAGGTGGGGGGGGGCAGCGCGGCGCGCGCCCCCCCCCCGCAAAGCGGGCCTGTGCCTGGCAGGACGCGACGAGGCAAGGAGGAGGGGGAGGCACGGCGCGCCGCCCTGCAATGCGGGCCTGACCTCCTGCGGGGGCGCGGTGAAGGAAGCAGGAGGGCGCGGCGCGGTCCCAGCAATGCCCTTCCCGATTCCTGCTAGGGCGCGGCTGATGTGAGCGCAGTGCCGCAGGACATGCATCATCGGTCTCGCCCAGGGCGTAGCGGCGCGGATGCCAGCCGGCACTTGTAGGAAGTGTGCACCATTGAGACTCTGGCCCATACTAAGGGTAAACAAGCGCCGTTCAGACCGAAACTAGCCACAACATAAGGTGTTTTGCTCATTCGACCTTCTCGCGCTCGGATGCCTCTGGAAGCCGCCAGAGCACTGCAGCATATTGTAGCGGAATCGGGCCAGTGCCGCCGATCCGGGACGCTTCCGTTGCTGCCGGACGCGCACAATTGCTGTCATGACCGGCGACGACGGCGAGCGGCGAGGATGATGATGATGAGGATTGGGAATGGGGGCAACGGAGTAGGAGGAGGAGGAGGAGGAGGAGGAGGAGGAGGAGGATCATGATGAGGTGGAGGGGGGCGGGGGGTGGGGGGGCAGGAGTAGCAGGATGCCGAGGATGAGGCGGAGCAGGAGGAAGCCGGAAGTAGGGGAGGGGGAGGGGGAGAAGGAGGAGCATGACGAGGACGAGGAGATTTTCTGCGGTTGTTGGAGATGTTCGGCGGTTGTTGGAAAGCCTCTTTGGGGTCAGGTGTTGGACCCCTTCGGGTTGACACCTCGCCGATTTGGTGCACTCTCTGAGAAGCTTTGTGCTAGAACTGTCTGCGTGCGTCTTGGATGCATGTTTGAAACTCTTGGGGGCCTTCAGGGGGCTTCAGAGGGGCTCTGCGGGGCCACTTAGAAGCGTCTTGGGGCCTCTTCCGGCCTCTTGGGGGCCTCACGGGGCCTGCTGGGGTTTTTTGGGGCCGTTTTCGGCACTTTGTCCGCCGTCTTGGCGCCCTTTCAGGCGCCTCTTGGGCCCGTCCTGGGGCCCGTCTGCGCCTTTTCCAGGGGCCTCCTGGGCCATCTTGGACCCTTCTACGGCCGTCTTGGAGCTCTCTTGGCAGCTTTTTGGATCGTTTTGGGGCTCTTTGGGGGCGTTTGCGACGCTCAGAAGGCCCAAGAGGCGAATATGTTTAAATCGCACGTTTACCCGAGGGAATGGGACAGTTGTTGCTTCGTGGGGCCTTCTTTGGGTTTTTTTCATTGCTTTTGAGGGCATACTGGAGGCTTCTGGGGCCGTTTTGGGGACATGTTGGGCGTCTTGTAGCGATCGTTTGGCGACTCGGGGCCCTCTTGGCCCATGTTGGGGCCCTCCTGGGCGAAGGGGGCAGTCCCGGAGTGAGCTGGAGCTCCGATTCCGCCCCGGGAATTACATCGAACCACCCCCCACCCCCCCTCCCCCTTACCCCGGCAGAGCCACCCCGGCACCCACCCCCCAGTAGAACTGAAGCTCACGAATTGAGGCCCAAGCTGTTCTGAGGGTCTTTGAAACTCACACGCCGGGTCGGCGGATTTGGGAGAGCCCGAATCGAAAACCGGAGCATCCCGCCCAAAGATGGCCCTAGGAGGCCCCAGGAGACGCCCAAGAGGTCCCAAGAGGCCCCCGAGAGGCCCCCAAGATGCCCCCAAAGGCCCCCAAGAGGCCCAAAAGAGGCCCCAAGAGGACCCAAAACGGCCCGCGAGAAGCCTCCCAAGAGAGCCCAACGAACTTTCACTTCGTCTCATTCTCAATACCCTGGCTCGGTGGCGGGATGGACCGAAGGTCACTAGATATTCCATCTCCTTATCCCGAATTCGGGCTACACAACCCCAAG
Source organism: Prorocentrum cordatum (assembly GCA_963575745.1). NCBI lineage: Eukaryota > Dinophyceae > Prorocentrales > Prorocentraceae > Prorocentrum > Prorocentrum cordatum. The sequence goes on from CAUYUJ010001759.1 coordinate 74,011, forward strand.
ACAGCTCAAGAGGGCCCGAAAGCGGCGCCAGAGGGATCCAAGAGGGCTTCATGTTACAGGCCTCTTGGACCGTCTTGGGGTTATCTCCGGTCGTATTCAAAATATAATGGGCCGTCTTGGAGCATCTCGGAGTGGCCGGAGACGGCCGGAGGCATCCTGGGCATTCTTGGGAGGGGTGAGGGATCTAGTCCGTTTTACCAGATCCCCCCCCCGCAAGCCAGCCGGACCGAACCCCAAGGGGACGGCGGATAGCTCGGGATCTTGAAGGTGGACGCGGGAGCCGCGTGGTAACTGACCGCTTGCGCACAATACAAGTAATAGCGGCTCCAGGGCGTGAATCTGGCTGCACTTTTGTAGGTCCTGGTCGCCGAGGCATGAACCCAGAGTACTTTGCAATGGGTCGTGGCCTCGGAGGCGCGTATCGCGTGTACTTTACGAGGGATCTGCGCCTCGGGAGCGCGAGCGTCGTATATTTTACGAGGGATCCTTGAATCGGGCACCGCGCAGTCCCCTCCTGTTCGCACAAGCGTTCCAGTTTTGACGTCCCCATGTGATGCCACACCTGCAACGAACGTTCGAACACTCGCTTCCCGTTCTTGTCAGGTCAGGTTTTGGTACTTCTAGATTCCCAAATGTTCGTCCAGACCATTTTCCGCCCCAGAGTGGGCGCGAACGCGAACGGCTTATACCATTATTGCACGCTTGCGCATCGCTGTAGCACCAGAGAGCACGATGCAAATGTTACGGAGGTGGCGCGCGAGTTTCAGGACGGATGAGGGCCCGTACCCGCTACTTTGGCTCAAGACGCACCTCGCTTGCCGAGAACGCGAAATACGTCTCACACGCGTACGCCGAAGAGTCACACGCGGAGCGCAGCCAGCATTGTTTGGGGAAAGTGGGATGAGTGAGAATGGAGGAGAGGGTCCAACTCCCGCCTTCTCTTGGCCCCGCCAGGTTCTGGTGCAGACGTGCATGGACAGTCGTCGCAGGTGCCACCGATGAACGGGCCTACCAACGTTCAGTGGCAATTCAATGCGAACACGAAGGCACACCGTGACTTTTTTCCCTTTGCTGCATCAGGAGGAGAGGCGGTGAGAGCCATCCTCGATCCCAGACCTCTGGCCGACTATCTCTTCAATCACGTCGTCTGTCATCTGTTTTGGCCTCCGGGTGGCCGTCACGGGGCCGACAGGGGCCGCCAGAGAGCGATCGGGGAGACGATCCCAGGGAACTTGGCCGAGAACGTTGGGGCCCGCGGATTCAAGAAACTGTTCGCCAGCGGTCTGGGTTCTCGTCATCATCACCAGCGTTGTCGTCACCGCCCCCGCTGCCGCCGTCGTCCAGTTGTTTCGTTGTCCCCGATCCTCCACTGCAGGCCCTTGCCTGGCCCAAGCTGGTGACGAGCAGCCGATGGTGCAGAGAGCTTGCGGGGCTGGTCTGGCTGGTCAAAGCTCGTTGGGCTGGCTTGGGGGTTAGGGCGTCTGGGGGGGTCCAATGCCGCTCGAAGTGGGTCCTCCTCCTCCTCCTCCTCCTCCTCCTCCTCCTCCTCCTCCTCCTCCTCCTCCTTCCTCCTCCTCCTCCTCCTCCTCCTCCTCCTCCTCCTCCCTCCTCCTCCCTCCTCCTCCTCCCTCCTCCTCCTCCTCGTCCTCCTCCTCCTCCTCCTCCTCCTCCTCCTCCTCCTCCTCCTCCTCCTCCATCCTCCTCCTCCTCCTCCTCCTCCTCCTCCTCCTCCCTCCTCCTCCTCCTCCTCCTCCTCCTCCCTCCTCCTCCTCCTCCTTCCTCCCCTGCTCCTCCTCCTCCTCCTCCTCCTCCTCCTCCTCCTCCTCCTCCTCCTCCTCCTCCTCCTCCTCCTCTCTCCTCCTCCTCCTCCCTCCTCCCCTGGTCCTCCTCCTCATCCCTCCTCCTCCTCCTCGTCCTCATCCTCCTCCTCCTCCTCCTCCTCTTCTCCTCCTCCTCCTCCTCCTCCTCCTCTCTCCTCCTCCCTCCTCCTTCCTCCTCCTCCTCCAATCATGGGGCCCTGTGGGGCCACGAAACGCTGTACTGGGTGGGGGGACGCATGCGGGCGGTAGCACTGGGGCCGTCGGTGGAGCTCCCTATGAGGCCATGAAGCGCTGCACTGGGAAGGGGGGACGCATGCGGGCGGTAGCACTGGGGCCGTCGGTGGAGCTCCAAACGGGGCCACGAAGCTTTGCACTGGGTGGGGGGAACGCATGTGGGCGGTGACGCTGGCACCTTCGGTGGAGCTCCATATTGGGCCACGAAATGCTGGGTGGGTGGGACGCATGCGGGCGGTAGCACTGGGGTCGTCGGTGGAGCTCCCCGTGGGGCCACGAAACGCTGTATTTGGTGGGGGGGACGCATGCGGGCGTAGCACTGGGGTCGTCGGTGGAGCTCCCTATGGGGCCACGAAGCGCTGTATTGGGTGGGGGGGACGCATGCGGGTGGTAGTACTGGGGCCGTTGGAGGAGCTCCCTAGGGGGCCACGAAATGCTGGGTGGGTGGGACGCATGCGGGCGGTAGCACTGGGGTCGTCGGTGGAGCTCCCTGTGGGGCCACGAAGCGCTGTACTGGGTGGGGGGGGCATGCGGGCGGTAGCACTGGAGCCTTCGGTGGAGTTCCCTATGGGGCCACGAAACGCTGGGCGGGGGGGACGCATGTGAGCAGTAGTGCTGGGACCTTCGGTGGAGCTCTTTATGGGGCCACGACACGCTGGGTGGGGGGACGCATTTGGGCGGTAACACCGGGGCCGTCGTTGGAGCTCCTCCCTATGGGGCCACGAAGCTTTGCACTGTGTGGGGGGGACGCATGCGCGCGGTAGACCTGGAATTTCGGTGGAGCTCCCTATGGGGCCACGACGCGTCGTATTGGGTGGGCGAAAATGCCAAATTGGATGTTTCGGGACGCACGCGGACGGTGGCACCAGTGCCTTCGGTGGAGCTCCCTATGGGGCCACGAAGCGCTGTATTGGGTGAGTGAAAATGCCAAATTGAATGTTTCGGGGCGCATGCGGACGGTGGCACAGGGGCCTTCGGTGGAGCTCCTCCCTATGGGGCCACGAAACGCTGTACTTTGTGGGTGAAAATGCAAAATTGAATGTTTCGGGGCGCATGCGGACGGTGACACTGGAGCCTTCGGTGAGGCTCGCCATGGGGCAACGAAACGCTGTATTGGGTGGGTGAAAATGCAAAATTGGATGTTTCGGGGCGCATGCGGACAGTGGCACTGGGGCTTTCGGTGGAGCTCCCCATGGGGCCACGAAACATTGTAGTGGGTGGGTGAAAATGCTGCCATATTGGATGTTTTGGGACGCATGCGGACGGTGGCACTGGCGCCTTCGTTGGAGCTCCCTATGGGGCCACGAAGCGCTGTACTGGGCGGGTGAAAATGCCAAGTTAGATGTTTCGGGACGCATGCGGACGGAGGCACTGGGGCCTTCGGTGGAGCTCCCTATGGGGCCACGAAGCGCTGTATGGGGTGGGTCAAAATGCCAAATTGGATGTTTCGGGACGCATGCGGACGGTGCCACTGGGGCATTCGGTGGAGCTCCCTATGGGACCACGAAGCGCTGCAGTGGGTGGGTGAAAATGCCAAATTCATTGTTTCGTGACGCATGCGGACGGTGGCATTGGCGCCTTCGGTGGAGCTCCCTGTGGGGCCATGAAGCGCTGTATTGGGTGGGTGAGACGGAGGGAGGAGGGAGGAGGGGAGGGGGAGGGAGGAAGGAGGAGAACGCGGGGACCGCCTCTTCAAAACGAGGAGCCACCACAGGATGGTTGGGAAAAACGGGTCGGGCTGGCCGGGGTTGGACAGAACCCCCACCCTGACACGTCGATCAGTGAATTGTCCGTTTTCGGTTCTCGAGGGGGCGCCGCGGCCGTCATTTCCCAGGCTTGCGCCCGCCAGGTTTGGGCACGAGGTCGTTTGCACCAGACCACGTCTTACTAAAAGGGGGTTCTGTCCATTTCCGAGGTGGGTCAAATGAGAGGTCCAGGGAGGTCCAGGGAGGTCCAGGGAGGAGGAGGAGGAGGAGGAGGAGGAGGAGGAGGAGGAGGAACCGATTTTGAGCGGTTTTGGTCCAGGCGGCAGAGCCGCCGTTGTCTCGGTTGACCCTGATCTGGGCCGTGATTGATTCAGCAGTGCTGTTCCGTGCCAGGAAGCGTGCTTTCATTGTCTGCTGCGTGACTCTTGGCTACTTCCAGATTTCGTAATAAAAGGGAGGGGGTCTGGACCCTCCAAGACAAGCCATTTCAGACCTCCCCCGTGGGAGAACCCTCCAAAACATCGTCCCCAGACCCCCCAGGCCCTCCAAGATAGCCTGGAAGAGACCCCCCCCCGAAATGAGACCCCCCTCCCTTTATTACGAAATCTGGAGTACACAGTGCTATGCTGCACAGTTCAATGTGATACTGCACAAGGACGCGCAATCACATGCCATGGTTGTGTCGCAATGATGCGCCATGTCACGCGCTGGTTTTCAACGCCGTACAAAGCTATGTAAGCATACTCGGTGGCACACCACGCTACGCCGTGCTATGCAGTTCCGTGCCATATATGTTCCGTGCAGTTCCATTCCGTTCACGTGGTATGCTATCCGTGCCATGTTGGATCTTGCCATTATATCAGCCGTGTATAGCGCACGTCTATGCGACAATGTGCTGAGCTGCGCAAAGATGTGCCAAGCTGAGCACATGTATGCACACACAGGTACACGCGTATATGTGTAAAGTGCCGTGCCACGTAATGTAATGTTCTGTCATGTCATGATGAGACATGTGACGCTACACTATGACCCGAAGAAGAATACGATGATACACTAAGATATGAAACATCCTTCGACTTCCCTAGTTATCCCTTCTCATCCAGTTCCTCCTGAGCCTCCGCGCTGTACTATCCGTGTGTCGGTCTTCATCGATTGCGCATACGTGGCTATCGTGTTATACTTGTTGACTGTCTTAGCAAGTCTCATGTGCTTCCCCCCCCCCAGGCGCTTGATGGAGTAGTGCAGTACCCCGCCATAGATTAAGCGAACGATGACTGTAACGATGAGGAGAAGGACGAGAAGGAAAATAGAGATGATGTAGACGAGGGAAGACATGGAAGGAGGAGGAGGAGGGAGGAGGAGGAGGAGGAGGGAGGAGAAGGGGGAGGGGGAGACGGTAAGAGAGCGGGGGGGCTGGAAGCGGGCGGGGAGGTAGGGACCAATGGTCTGCGAGGGAGGGAGCGGGGCAGAGAGCGAGGAGAGAGATAGAGGGGGGGACTGCGGGAGCGACGGCGGGAGGGAAGGTTTCTCTCCCTTTCAACCTTGCAAGTCTGTACAACAGGACACGCACGGCGAGCCTGACTGGCTGGACCCAGGAGGAACGCAGCGAGGCTGTGACGGGGCGCCTGAAGCCAGACCCGCCCCAGAATCCCAAGGCATCGCGGCCCCTCACAGCACACGCGACCAAGGGGCCAAGCTACACCTGGACGGGGGCCGAACGAGTTGTGACATTGCACAACAGAGAAGGAATGGGCTGCACCACAGCTGATGACCGTGGCGAGGAGTCGGGCATCGCACGCCTGCCACCCAGACACAAGCAGCATGGGGGGCCACGAGGCCCCCAGCGACAGCCTGCGTCAAGGGAAGCACATCAGAGAAAACGTTAGCGGGCTCACCATCTTCTACATCGCCAAGGAGGCGAAAGAGAGGGGCCGTGTCTAGTGCTTCTTGCTCTCCCTGAAGAGACCGCCTGATGAAGGACAGAGAAGTGGCCCTTGTTACTCTGTCTAGCTGAGCCGACCGGATGAGAGACTCAGCAGCTGCTTCAATTCTGCTCTCCTTGGCAGGGAATGGCAGATCCGAACAAGAAGCACGAGCAGTAGCACAACCGGTGGGGCCGGGAGTCCCCATCCAGATTGTCGGGGCGATGAACAGAAACATTGGGCCGCCTGGGGTGCTTACCCCTGCAGGTCATAGGCCACGCCCACTTCCCAAACCTGGAGGGGGGAACACTTGCTATCGAGAGCTGCCGCTCGACTGTGGGCAGTCTAGGCCTTACAGGCAGCACAAATCACGAAAGCGGATGGAGCCGTCACTGCACGACAGGAGGACTCATTTGTGGTCATTGTCATTGTCAATTGTGGTGTGTCATTTGTGGTCATTGTCAGACGAGATGACAGCACCTGGACAGCGTTTTGGAGGAGATTTCCTAGGCCCGTGCTTCCTTTTGACTTGCAAACACTTCGCACATCTCCAAAAGGTGTCAAAACAAGCCGCCAGCGGCGCCTGGCCGCAGAGTCGGCTGCCTTGGGAGGTTTGGGCGGAGGAAGGTGCTCGACATCTCCAGACTCACCCAGCGGCTTCCACATGGGGCAACAATTTCATGCTCAGAAGGCAAAACGCCCTGGCATACTTAAGCTTGAGCTTTTTTTCTCATCTGCTACTATAGGGATCTAGGGCTAGGTGAAGCGAGCGAGCTAATTCGGCAGCCTGCTCTGCCATATCGTACCCTTCCATGGAAAATCGCCACTCGTCCAAAAAATCCTAATCTCCAGTAATTTGGTGCGCAGGCACATGTGTGACGCCCTGGACGTGCCGAAACGAGTTGCGCGCGCTGCGCACGTACGCCGCTCAGCATACTGCACAAAGGAGGGCAAAGAGTACGAGCCAATTTCATTGTTACAGTCTGTGGCGATAGAACTTGGTCCTGTCATGAGCTGCATGGCAGCTACGCATCCACAGAACTCGCCAGGTTGGGGAGTTTTGGAAAGATGAGACCAGACAGGTCCTGTGACGCTGCAAGCAGGATCACAGTTGTCGCATAGCACGACACTCCACAAGGCTCGGTTCATCTCACGCACCAAACAGCGAGCGCAAGAACTGCCCACGAAAATCAAATAGTCTGGGTAAGGGGGGGTCAACATACCAGTGAGAGTCCCGAGCCCGATCATCCATGTGCGTGGGAGGCGGTACACGATCTCCTGGGTGGGGGAGGGCCCCGCGGGTGAGGACGCAGAGCTCGTCGCTCCCTCGAGACGCGAACTCGACGGCACAGTCGACTAGCTCCGCAGGTACACGCTCGCGTCATCCGAACTCTGTGGCATATGCTGTCTGTTGTGGCCCAGCACTTGTCACATCCCTCTGGGAACTGATAACCTTGAATTCTGGCAAACATCCTAGTCCAAATCGCTTCACCAGCGGCCGCGCGGAGCGTGCTCTTCTCCGAAGGGGTAGACTCCTCAGAGACCAAGCAAGCGCTGACCACATCGTACGAGAGCAGACGCGTGCAATTGTGCTTTGCATGAATGTCCCTTTCCAGCTGCCTCAAGACCGAACTCCTGAGATGGGCCATGAGGAGGCGGGAGAGGTGAAGAAAAGTTCATGAACATTTCCTGGGTCGTATTGCATGGCACAGAATGCGGGTATTGACCACCCCAGCCTGGATAGGGTCATCAACTTGGCTTGGCCGAGATACGCCCAGCAAGTAAACGCCAAGTTGGGACCCCCTTGACCGAGACGGCCCCCCAACGCCGACGTCATGCGGCCTGGCATTGGCCGCCCAGAGCTCGCGATGCCAACGGCAAACACACGCGACTTGGAGCACAATGGCCTCATCTAGCTGCTGGGCGGCCAACACAATGCTACCCACCGCTTGCTTCTCCGAGCCGGTAGCAGAGGTAAAGGAATTGCCACTGTATAGTTCGAAATCTACTCCGTCTGGCGAGCTGATGTTGTCTAGAGCCTCTACGCTGTTGGCACGAATCATGGCGGCGGCAAATGAGCAGCCTGCAATCACCCCTGATGCTGTGAAAGCAGCCGCAGAACCAAGACCGTCGAGTGCCAGGTAGCGAGCACTGGAGTACGCTGCGATGACCAGCTGACCAGCACCAGGCGGAAAACGGAGACGAGCACATCGCTCCTCCAATCGCTGGAGGCATACGGTTCGTAATACTTGACAAAATTCCTAAGGAGATTCGCTGCATGACCACCTGCTGCCCCCCCCCCTTTCAGCTGAAACCAGTTGTCTCCGAACCGTACCCCCCGCCCCCTGACACGATCCACCCGAGAAATCTGGCCGCGAGAATTCGAGCTCCCATTGGCCGACAATTGGACGCCTCGCTTTGGCCCACGCACGGTGCAAAGAGCAAAAGATACCGCCTGGTCTAGCACCAGAGGGAATTTCGGGGATCTTGTGGAGGACGACGCAGGCAATCTGGA
>CAUYUJ010001759.1:85536-97453 GCA_963575745.1 Prorocentrum cordatum
CACAGTAAAGCGGCGGTGGATCACGCTCTCTCTCTCTCTCTCTCTCTCTATCTCTCTCTCTCTCTCTCTCTCTCTCTCTCTCTCTCTCTTATATATATATGTAATTATATAACTATATATATACACACACGTACTTCTGAGTACCAGCAGTGGCGGACGTTCGCCAGGAGCACAACCATGAGAAGCCCCGACTCCAGCTATTTATCCTATTCCGATTCCTGCTCCGACTCCGGCTCCCGCCCTGACGCCGGCGCAGCGATTATAACCCAGCTGGCAGCGGAGACCGATGGTCCGCCGATCGCCACACCACGACCACGGGAAACCCCGCCTCCAACGACCAGTACCACCAGGATTTCCATCCCATTCCCGCTAACACTAACATCGTTTCCTCTTACCTGTCCTTTCGACTTTGGCTGGCGCCTTCACCCCACTCCTCCCACCCTCCCACGATCGCGGCCTTGGGGGGCGGAATTCAGAGCATGACCATGCTCAGGCCGTTGAGCTGAGAGGCCTCCTAGCTATACCGGTGCGCCAGCACCCGTCGCCCAGCAGCCTTCATCCTGGCCGGGGACGGCTACTAACTCAACATGGTCTTCCACCCGCCGTCCGACCTGTGATGCCTTCCTCTCCGTTTCCTCCCTCCTCTGGCTTTGCTTCTGGGACGATAGAAATCGGGGCGTATTCCTATCAGTTACACGTATGCACTGGCACGTTGGGGTATAACCCATAGTCGCTCTGTGCTGTCCCAGGCCATGGTTCCACCTTCGGGCCCGCCCATAGCGGTCTTCCTGTGAGCTGTTCCCGGTATCTTGCTCCTCTTATTATTTATTCTTCTGGTGGTCTTGCTGTATCTCTGCCTTCTTGCTGTTTTGGTCTCTTCGTCGTCACGCGAAAATGTGGGCCTGGCCACCACTTTGCACTGCTCGGGACAGGGGTCCCGACCACCTTCTCTAGGCTTGCTTGGTGGAGTCATCGCCCCTTTCAGTTGGGAAGCTGGCAGTTGTCATCATGACGAGTCTTCTTTCGGGGGAAAAGTATATATATATACATACATATACATATAACGTATACATACACATATGTATACACATATGTATATATATACACATATACATGTTTTCAATACATGTATATATATATACCCCTTTCGACCAACGAGGGTCGGGGGCAGATCTTGGCAGCCACGAGCCCCCACGCCCCCGCCCTGAGGTCTGACGTCGCGAGAAGGAGATACAGCATGGCAGGAAAAGAAAACATCTGAAGCTCGACCGGGGCCCCAGACCCCATCTATCTGCGGCACTGTTCGAAACAGATCGATCCGCGAAGGCCTTGGGGCCCGACACAAGGCAAACTGGCCCGTCGTGAACAGTCACGGCGCCAGGATCTCAGGACTCCTCCCGCCCCGCCGGCCCCACGCCGCATCCGGCGCATCCGGCCCGCACTGGTTTGTATTCTGGCGTCCTCGTTCCGCCGTGTGCCGCTGCAGTTGGCATGTGGGCCCGCTGGCTATTCTCATCATCGGGCATTCCTGCAACGAAAACATTCGCACGACAACAGAAAACAAGAACAATTGAACAAATAAACAACATCAACTCACACGAACCCTGGGGGAAGTGAGAAGGGGCGGACCTCTTCAGAAGGCTCGGAAGTCCCCGGACCTTCTGGGAAGTTTTCTGAGGCTTCCCCTAAGATACGGAAAGCCTCTCAGAAGGCCGGGAGGTTTCTGAGAAGCCCCCGCCGCTTTCTGACAGGGCCTTCTCCTTTTCACTTCCCCCCCTTTGCTCGCCGCCGAGCGGAGGAGGCGGAGGAGGAGGAGGAGGAGGAGGCGGAGGCGGAGGCGGAGGAGGAGGAGGCGGAGGCGGAGGAGGCGAAGGAGGCTCGCCGCCGATATGTGCAAGACCCGCCGCAGAGGTGGCCCGCCAGGCGGCGACGCGGCGGCGCCTCCCGCTGTTCGGGGGGGCGCCGCTCTGCCGGCGCGTCTTCGGGGCAGCCTCCGCCGCGCTCGGCCGGGGGAGGGCGCCGCCCTGGAAGCTGCCCAGGGTGGGCATCCTCCGGGGGGCTGTCCGAGCTTGGCCCTCCGTCTTCCCCCCTCCCCTCAGGGACACCGTTCGAGGTTCGAGGCTCGTGGATCTGGCCGGAAAAGTGAATTTCGGGATAAATGAATTCTGCAGTCGCTCCCCTACCCGAACGACTGAGCCATTCCCTCACTCACTCCCCCTCTCGCTCCCCACCCCCATATGACACTTATCGGCGGATGGGGGGAGAAAACAGCACTGTGGGAAGAGATGGGTGGGAGGGGTAGGATGTCTCATATGGCGCGAACGCGCCTAGCTCCCCCCCCGCCCTCGTTTCCCTTTCGTTTCCCCGCTGCCACCCCCCCCTCCTGTCTGTCCTGTACTTCTCCCCGCCCACTGCGCCCCCCACACCCCCCCCCCTCTCCCTCCCCCGCCAGCATTTCCTCCGGCCCACCGCGCCTGCTTCCCTCTCCTCCTTCTTCCTCTCCTCCACTCCCTTCTGCTCACCCTCCCACCCAGCTCTCGCCCCGCGTCCCCTCCCTCCACCCCCGTTTTTCTCCTCCCTCATTTCTCCCACTTCTCCCCCGCTCCTCGGCCCCCACTCGCATCGCATCCCTTTCCCCCCCGCCCCCCCTCCTGCCCAATTCTCCCCCCTAGCCCCCCCCCCCCTCGCTGTCCCCCTGATCGAGGTCGCTGGGCCTCTCCTTTTCTTCCGCGCGACTTCCCTCTCGCTCTGCACTTCGCCCACCCAGCTTCGCCCAGCCCCTCGGAGCGCGCGCGCCCGCGCGCGCGCCTGCCCCGAGATCGCTGGGCGGCTGCGTGCCGTGGTGGCTGGAGGGCGGGAGCGGGCGCGGGCCGCGGGCTCGCACCCGCCTGGCTGACGTGACCTCCCCCTGGCCCGCCGGCAGTTCAGCTGCCCGGATGCGCCCGTGCTGTGTGTGGGAAGTCCGCTCATATCCCCACTATATCGTCACATACCGCAACTGTATCGGCTCAGGCATTGGCATTAACATACACAGTGCGCTGCTCTCCGCCCAGCGCCCAGGAAAAGGAGTAGCAAACCTCCTCCTCCTCCTCCTCCTCCTCCTCCTCCTCCTCCTCCTCCTCCTCCTCCTCCTCCTCCGTTGCCTCTACCTACGGGCCCCAGTGTAGGATCGACTCCTCGGTCGTATCCCTATACACACATGCTGGGGCGCAACACGTGTCGTGTTCAGAACGTCCGTGTGGACACGCTGTGTGTTGACTCGGCACGTTTGGGCCCACGTTTGGGCGAACGCATCGCGCCGGGCCTGCGTTCTCAGTCTGCGTGTTGAGCTCCGTGTCAATAGGCTACGTGTTGCGTGTTGCGTATCGGGGCTGTTGAGGCTAGCAGGTGCCCCACGGAGTTGTCTTGCCCCCGATGGCCCCAGGGACCCGCAGAAACTCTGGGGCAATTCCATACCCTCAGAGATCGAGGAAGAATGTGCCCCAACATTCCTCATAACAACATGTCCTATCCGATGAGTCTACTATACCCCGCCTGCCCCTGGAACCGCTCCGCCTCTAGCCACCCCGACTCTGATCGCTAAGACCGCGGCGCCCGTCGATGCGCACACGGATCAGAGACAAACAGAGGCTTCGACGCACGCCACGGGGGCACGAGACGGGCAGAGGGAATTGAACAACAACGCGCCGAACAAGATACACGGTGGTCAAGCCTCGCTCGCTCCCTGAGATCCGCGGCCACGGAAAAGTACAACACCGTAAGAAATTCGATTGGAGCCTTGAGCCCCAGTTTCTTGCAGCATTCTTCGAGTTGGATCGAGCCGTAAGGGTTCCAGGGCTCGAGACGAGGCAGAAGTCCCGTTGAAACATTGCGGCGCCACGATCTTAGGGTTCTTCCCGCCCACCTACCTGCCACATCTGGCTCGTCCAGCGCGCGCCAGTCTGTCTTCGGCGTCCTCGCTCCAGCGTGCGCTGCAGAAGCTGGTATGTGTGGATTCGATCGCACTTTCATGTTCGGGTTTTCATGCCACAACAAATCATATCACCGGTGGTGGCGGGGACAGTGGTGAGGGGACAGCGGGACAGTGGTGGGGACAGTGGGACAGTGACAGCGGCGAGGACAGTGGGACAGTAGGGACAGTGGGACAGTGGTTGGGGCCGTGGAGAAAGTGGGGAGAGTGGAACCGTGGCGGGAACAGTGGTGGGGACAGTGGGGACAGTGCGACAGTGGTGGGGGCACTGGTGAGGACAGTGGTGACGGTGGCGGGAACAGTGGGGACAGCGATGGTGAGGACAGTGGTGCTGGGGACAGCAGTGGGGGATGTGGTGCCGATGGTGGTAGGGACCCAGAGTTGTTTGCTGGCGGTGAGCGTGGGGGGGGGGTTCGAACCGGTAGTGACCCCCTAGTTTTCCGGGCGGGGGGGCTTCGAACCGGTAGTGACCCCCCCAGTTTTCGAGAGAGGGGAGGGGTCGAACCGGTAGTGACCCCCCCTGGTTTTCGAGAGCTGGGGGGGGGGGGGGATTCGAACCACTAGTGACCCCCCCCCGGTTTTCCGGAGAGGGGGGGGGTCGAACCGGTAGTGACCCCTCTCTGGTTTTCTGGAGGGGGGGGGGAGGGGTTCGAACCGGTACTTGGTGACCATCCCCCCCTGGTTTCCGAAGGGAGGGGGTTGTAGAACCGGTATGCGTACACCCCCGCCCGGTTTCGGCAGGGGGGGGGTTAGGGGAGGGGGGGGATTTTGGCCAGGGGGGAGAGAGGGGGGGGGGTCCAGTCAAGGGCGGGGGGGGATTTTCGGAGATGGAGGAACCCCGGGCTCCGGAGGAAGAGGGGGGGAAATTTTCCACAGTGAAGCGGCGGTGGATCACGCTCTCTCATATCAGAATATAGTGCTGGAGACTTAGCTATACGTGTTGAGTCAATGGGAAAAGGATGTTCTCATGTTCTTGAAAGTGCGAGAGAGGGAGTACCAGAGGACGTGACTCTAGCTCCTCGTCCTCCTCTTCCACTTCCTCCTCCTCCTCCTCCTCGTCCTCCTCCTCCTCCTCCCTCCTCCTCACTCTTCCTCCTCTCCTCCGCATCCTCCTCCTCCCCTCCTCCCGTTTCCTCCTCCTCCTCCCTCCTCCCTCCTCCTACTCCTCCTCATCCTCCTCCTCCACCTCCTCCACCTCCTCATCATCATCATCATCATCATCATCATCATCAGCATAAGCATCTTCATCATCTACCTCCTCCTCATACCTCCTCCTCCTCCCCCCTCCCCCTCCTCCTCCACCCGCTCCTTCTCACCTCCTCCTCCTCCTCCTCCTCCTCTCCTCCTCCCTCCCTCTCCTCCTCCTCCTCCACCTCCTTCGCAGCGCCTCCTCCTCCTCCTCCTCCTCCTCCTCCTCCTCCTCCGCCTCCTCCTTCCTCCTCCTCCTCCTCCGCCTCCTCTTCCCCCCCTCCTCCAGGACCTCGCGCATGCCGTGCTGCCTCCCGCCAGCCGCCAGTCTCGCCGAGAACAATGGCCCGGTCGGCCTAGAATATCCTGGCCAGGCGGGGCCGCGGGGGGGCCGCGGCGCGGCCCTGAAACGACCTGGCAGGCCCCATCCACCTGTCGCGTAGTCCCCTTCTGAGGCGGATCCTTGGGAGGCTCGAAGTTGTCCTACGTTTTCGTCTGTTCCAGGCGGTTTCCCGGCCTGCGCCTTCCCGGGATCTTTCACGGGGGTGCCAGAATCGTGCCAAGCAACTGCCTGTGACCCGCGGCCGTTCGGGACGATCCTGGAACCCCTAGAACGCCCTCGGAGAGGCGCAGCTGCTGGCAAGCATCCCGAGACCAGAAAACCGCCGAGAACCGACGAATGCGTCCGAAACCCTCGAACCTCGAGCAGGAGGGCCTTCGCTCGCCGCCGAGAGGAGCGACCCGGAGCTCCAGAGGCCCCACACGCCAACGTCTTGACAAAATCAAGGCGAAGGCTTTTCGCCCTTCTCGACCTCTGGGCGTCCTCGCCGGGCCCCGCAGCCGGGATGAGAAGCCGGCGGCCCCTGGGGAGAGGGTCAGGACTTCTGGGGGCCGCGCACTGAGAAAAAGCATGACCACAGACCAGCCATACTGAGGAGGGGGAGGAGGAGGAGGAGGAGGAGGAGGAGGAGGAGGAGGAGGAGGAGGAGGAGTATGTCGGGCGGCTGGGCATATGACCACAGACCAGCCATACTTGGCGGAGCTGAGGTCCTGCCCGTCGGTTTCGATCCCCTTTCCTAAAGGGTCGTCGACACGACGGGTTCCCCCAGGGGCGAAGGGAGCACGGCTCCCCGGTCGTGGCCAGTCGGGGCCACCGCCTGGGGGATCGATCTCAGGTGATCTCGGCAGGCAGTGGCTGTGGACGCGTTCGCGCCCTGGGGAGGCCACGGATGCTGTCGGTCAGGAGCGAACGAAGGACGTACACGTACATGACTCCACGCTGGTTTCGAGAGTACGCATCGCCCGAAAGTTCGCATCACGCGGCCGGTCTCGCAGATCGAGGGGCCGTGTTCATGTACATAGCTGGGCGCGTGCGTCCTTTGTGGGCTCCCTAGTCGGCACGAGGGTCAAGAGCAGCCCTGGCTCTGTGGGGGGTGTGCTCTCGTGTCCTTCGCGTTTGGGCGTGCCGCCTTGGGAGGCGGATCGTTCTGTCTCTCCTCCTGGGGCCCGGGGGCCCTCGGCGAGGGGGCTCGTGTTCTTGATCCTCGCTCCTGTGGCCACTGCTCGGTTGTATCCACACCCACCGCCAACAGAGCACCCCGAAGATCAATCACCCAGGCGGTGGTGATGGAAGAACCCCCCGCTTCGTACTCGTCTCCATCCCTTATGCCCTGCCCGCCGCTGACCTCCTCGCCCCGGCAGTTGTTTTGCGGTTGTCTCCCTTCCTGGGCTCGAGAGGAGCATGAGGGAGGAGGGAGCAGCGAGGAGCGATAAGGAGGGAGGGAGGAGGAGGAGGAGGAGGTGTCGGTAGTGGCCATTGAACAAGGAACACAAGTCCCGAGCAAAGCAACACGCACCACGACTACGACGACAACGCCGCCGCCGACGAGTGGAGCGGTGCATGAACGAGCGCGCAACGATCCCATCGTAAGCACGGCTCTATAAGCTGAGGTGATGGTGATCTGACTGCGAAGCTTCTGCTGCGCTGCTGCTGCGCATGATGATGACGGTGATGGTGATGTGAATGAATGATTCTGATGATGTTGATGATTATGATGATATGATGATTATGATGAAGATGTGATGACATGATGTTATAAGATGTGAATGAATGATGAGATGAATTATGATATTAGATGATGATGATGATGATGATGATGATGATGATGATGATGATGATAGATGATGATGATGATGATGATGATGATGATGATGATGATGATGATGATGATGATGATGATGATGATGATGATGATGATGATGATGATGATGGCGATGCTGATGCTGATGATGATGCTAATGATGATGATGTTGTTGATGATGGTGATGATGATGATGATGATGGTGGTGGTGATGATGATGATGATGATGATGATGATGAGAATGATGATGGTGGTGATGGTGATGATAATGGCAATAGTGGTGGTGATGATGATAATGACGATGATGATGACGACGATGGTGATGATGATGTTGATGATGATGATGATGATGTGAGCAAAGTGGTGATGGTGGTAGAAGGATGTAATCTGCAGCTCTCTCGGACCGAGCCCACCCCGCGCTGCGCGCTGGGACTGCCCGCGGTTGATGCGCAGAGGGCCCGCGGCCAGAGCGCCGAGCCTGCCCCTGGATTCGAGGCCTGCTCAGGGGCCACTCCCGCCCGCCGTCCTTGCCGCTGACAGCCACTGCTAAGCGATCTGGGCCGCCCCGGATTGGAGTTTCGACCTCGTCGGGGTGCACCAGGAGGCGCGGTCGCGTGGCAGGCGGTCGTCGTCAGGTTCGGAGACGGCAACTATACTAGCGGGCGGGATCGCCCTCGTCGGCCCCCTTTGCTGGGCGAGGCAATCGACAAGCTCTTCAACGAGTAGCGGGACGACTCATACACGGTCAAGGTCTTCGATTGGACCATGGTACGACGTTGACATCTGGGGCGCTGTAGCAGACCAAGGACGTCATGGCTCTGCTCGCGGCTGCTAGAGCTGCCTGCAGCCGGGGCCCGCGCCGCCGGCACGGCAGCGAGGTGCGAGGCCCGGCTCGTCGGCGCCAAGTTCGCGCGGCTCGATGACCCCGTCGCCGTCGACGCCCTGACACAGGACGACCTCAGCGACGTCGAGCTGGAGGAGCTCCCCATCGTGGTGCCTGCCGTCTGCCTCCCTTACAACGCCGGCCCGCTCGCCTCCGTAGACCGCGTCTCGGTGACGCTGCGGTCGGCTTTGGGCGAGGAGATGCCAGCTGGCATGGTCTGCGCGAAGGTCTCGCCGTCGCCCCCGGCGCGGCTCGCCGAGAGCTGCGCGGAGGACGAGGTGATCGAGTTCTTCGACTCAGCTGGCGGAGCCGCGCAGCCACCCGCTCGAGCTGGCCGATCTCGCCCCGCAGCCCGACGACTCGAACATCGGAATCCTGCTCCGACCTGCCGTGCTCCCCGACTCCGCCCCCTGGGCCGCCCATGGGCGCATCGGCTTCCAACTCTCCGTCAACGGGCAGATCGACGGGGAGAGGTACCTCACCGCCGACGAGCACGACGGCGAGGGCACGGGACACGACGAGGTCGACGCAGCCCGCGAGGCTGCCACGCAGGCGAGGGCAGGTCGGCCACGCAGCGCCCACGCGGCGGGCAGCCCGGTCGCGCGCGGAGGGAGAGGGCTTCTGGGAAGGCCCGGGGACCCATGGTCCCGCCCGCCAGGCGCGCCCCCTCAACGGGCGACGCCGCCGCTGGCCTCGCCCGCGGACAGACCCGCGCCAGCCGCCCCTCCCGCGGCAGGCAGGCGCGGAGCGCGCGACGAGGCAGGGGCCCGCAGCGATCAGCGCGAAGAGGGCCGCAACCCCGTGGCGCGCCACCGCTTCGCGCGACGATCAGCAGAGCGCCTTCGGGAGCGTAAAGCACGATCTGCTGGAGGCCATCGGCGGCCAATTCATGGGCCTCTCGAGCCGAAACGAGCAGGTCGAGAAGAGAAGCATGGAGGTCCGTGGCCTCGCTTCAGCGGGCCCCCCCCTCTCCGCCGCTCCGGGGTCTCTCCGCCAGGCGGGGCCCCCAGCTACCGCGCTGGCCCCATGCCCCCTCTGCCCCAGGCAGATCCCCTTTCCAGAGCTCGCCCGCGGCGCCGCCCAGGACAGCGAGCGGCCCGGCCCCTGGGAGCACGGCCCGCCCCCACGCCCCCCCAATCCAGCGCGGCATGGGAGGCCCTAGCGACGGGGGCTGCTCCAGCAGGCCGACAGGCACCTCCCGCGCGAGCAGGGCAGCCGCGCGGCTCCAGAGAGGAGGGCCGACCTCGACCTCCAGGCCCTCGGTTGTGGACAGCTACAAACAAAGAAAGCAGGGCCAGCTGGAAGCACCTGAATTCGAACGAGCCCAGAGACTAGCAGGCCAGAGTGCCCCTACAGGACACCGACCGCCTCGTAGAGCCAGAATACAGCCTGTCAAGCCTCCTGCCCCAGCTCTCTGCGCCGCCTTTGCCTCAACCCACCAGTTGGGTGAGACAGGCCATATGTATACCGTCTGCAAAGGATCAGCAACAATAACTACCAAAGTCGAGTTTTATAAGTCAGAGTGCTTTAACCTTCTTAATGTAGATGGCATTTATATGAGACCCCCTGGGCAGGCAGGTACATGTAGCCGGGGGGTGGGTTGATTTAACCCATCGTCCGAGGTTCCACGCTGGGCTGGGGATTTGGTTTTGTTCCCACTGCGGTATGCTCGTCTCCCATAAGACGGGGAAACTTGCCTCTGAATGCGAACCCCCTACAGCCACGGGTCGTGAGAATTTACGCGTATTGAAATCAGGTCGCTGGTTTAAGGTTCTCAGCCGAGCTGAGAAGAACCAGAAGAGTGGGCAAAAGCACCCGAAGTAGGTGCAAGCGGATTTAATCATATCGCTACGCGATCAGGCAGAGTCTCCAGAGGCAGAGTCTCCTCCTCCTCATCAGCCTCCTCCTCCTCCTCCTCCTCCTCCTCCTCCTCCTCCTCCTCCTCCTGCTTCCTCCTCCTCCTCCTCCTCCTCCTCCTACCTCCTCCTCCTCCTCCTCCTCCTCCGCCTCCTCCTCCTCCTCACTCCTCCTCCTCCCCCTCCTCCTCCTCCACCTCCTCTCCTCCTCCTCCTCCTCCTCCTCCTCCTCCTCCTCCTCCTCCTCCTCCTCCTCCTCCTTCCTCCTCCTCCTCCTCCTCCTCCTCCTCCTCCTCCCTACCTCCTCCTCCTCCTCCACACTCATTCCTCAACCACATCCTCATCTCACCTCTATCCTCATCCTCATCCTCATCCTCATCCTCATCCTCCCCCTCCTCGGTCCTTGGTCCTCTTGCCTCCTCGACTCTCGGCCCTCCTCTTGGGGCGGAGGTCGAGGACCCGCCTCCCGTTCCAGCCCCCGCCAGGTGGTCGACAAGCAGGAGCGCCCGCCCCCCCACCCCCGCCCGGCCGCCGCGAGTGGGTACCCCCCGCCCTGCCCCCATGCCGCGCCTCTCGCGTGTGCGGGCCCCGCCCGCCCCGGGGCGTTCCCGCGGCCCGCCGCCGCCGACGACGACGACGACCACGACGACGACGACGACGACCACGACGACGACCACGACGACGACCACGACGACGACCACGACGACGACCACGACGACGACGACGACGACGACGACGACGACGACGACGACGACGACGATGACGACGTGACGCCGCTGCCGCGGGGGCGCGTCGTTCCACGGGCGCGCCCTGGCGCCCGACGACTACGACGTGCCGCTGCCGCGGCGACGCGCCGTTCCGCGGGCGTGCCTTGGCGCCCGGGGCGCTCTCCCTCGGCTCGTCGGGCCCCGCGCCGCAGGGAAGGCGGCTGCGCGGGTCTCGCCCTGCCGCGGTCCTCGCCCCGCCGCGGGCCGCCCGGCTCCTGCTGCTGCTGCTGCTCATGCGCTCCTGCTGCTCCTGTCGCTGCTGCTTGCTCACAGAAATTCAGAGCATGATGTAGACACATGCTGGCATGCCAGGCGCTGCTTTCCCCCACCAGGGCATTTCCGGAAATGTGATGACAGAAGCACTGGCACGAATCTGCTCGAGAACGTCTGGGCGTGACGCAGCGTTACGCACCTTGAGTTTGTGTTGGCCTTCCCCCTCCGGGAGGTACCACCACACCACGGTATAACAAAAGCCGCGAGTGGCCCGGCGACGCGGTCCATGTCCCTGCCCTTCCACAGTTTCGCCCCGTTGTCGTATAGCACAGCGTCTGCAGTCTTCCCTCCGTGGTGCCGCGCGCGCTGGAGGAGGAGGAGGAGGAGGAGGAGGAGGAGGAGGAGGAGGAGGAGGAGGAAGAAGAGGATCGAAGATCCCTGACATTCACCGACTGATTTTTTCAACCCGCGGCCCCAGAAGTCCCGACCGCTTCCCAGGGTGCGATCCGTCTCGTCCTGGGCCCCTTTCCCCAAGGAGTTGGTGAATTTTGCTCCCGCCCTGAATGCTCAACCCCCCAAGGTCCCCGGAGGTCCCTGAAAGGCCCGAAGAGGGCCGAAAACGCCCAAATCAGCGTCTGAAGACGTCCGAAACCCCTCCTCGATCCTCGCGGAGGGCCGGGAGCAAAACTGGGCGCCAGGAGTGGGGCTCAAGAGACGGGGGGCAATGCAAACGGTGGCCAGCCAGAGCGCCGGATCTTGCAGGATTCTGCAGGGCCAGGGTCGCATTGACCCGGGCTTGGGCGCAGGATATCCTGCAGGGTCCTGAGGAGGAGGAGGAGGAGGAGGAGGAGGAGGAGGAGGAGGAGGAGGAGGAGGAGGAGGAGGAGAGGAGGAGGAGA
>CAUYUJ010001760.1:0-97449 GCA_963575745.1 Prorocentrum cordatum
GGAGCTAGTTGGCCGACCCGACCAAAAGAGACAATGTGGTAACCGGGGGTCGGTTTTTGGAACATTGTGCAAGATTTGACAATTCGTTTTCATAAGTTGGATTTTTCCTACCTACAATAAGCTATGGCGCATCTGCTGGTAAAAATTTCAGGGCTCTAGAAGCCTGGGGTCGGTTTTTGGAACATTGTGCAAGATTTGACAATTCGTTTCATAAGTTGGATTTTTCCTACCTACAATAAGCTATGGCGCATCTGCTGGTAAAATTTTCAGGGCTCTAGAAGCAATATTACTATCAAAAGACTTGCGGGAACCGACTTTGCCCGCAGTACAGTTTGGCAGGTGACGGTGGTTGGCTTTACTTAACTCGAGCTGTCAGCAATCTACAGACCTCTCACGCACACCAGTCGATGCAGAATGATCTGACGCGTCACACTGGAAGCTCGAGAGTTCCTCGAAATGGCTGAGTCAGGAGTTATGATCGAAATACCGTCTCTATGTATGCGTGTTGCGAACGGTGTTTCGATGATAATTCGAGCTGAGTGCATGCTATGCATGCCAAGTGCATTCCAATCGAGGCAGCGACATGCGTGACATCGAATGAGCCTCGAGAGTGCCCAAATTGATTAGAATTTTCAAAATTAATGAAAAATATCGATTTGTACAATTTTACATTTTTTGTGTCGGATGATTTTTTCTAATTTATATCGATCTATGGGTGACCTAGAGAGTTCTGGTGCATTTTTGTCGACGCAGAATGGTCTCGCGCTCTCACTGAGAGCGCGAGACTTCATATGAATAGCTTCGCTGGGAGTGAGAACTTTGGTCCAGCCGGCCGAGGCGGACAATGTGACAACTTTTGGGTGGTTTTGCAATTTTTTGAAAGATATTTGACAATTCTTTTTGAAAAAGCAGATTTTTACTCCGAGCATTGAGATATAAACTTCGTTCCCTGATCAGCTCGGCCATCTAGAGTCATTTTCAGTACCAGTTCACTTGAAGGAACCGACTTCATGTTGACTCCGAAAAAATCTCAACTTGAAGTTTTTGTAGAAAAGCTCCCAGAAGCTCCCGCTTTGATGCTGAGCTTTCTCATGGATTCAAGGAGCTCTACGAGGTTCCCGGCGGTGACCAGGTTGACGGTTCACCGCCGGCGCCAGTTGTTCGAGTCATCCTGAGAAGTGCTGTCGGTATTGCTAGGGAGGCTACAGTAACTCGTAGAGCTTCCCTTAGCAAGTACCTCGTAGAGCTCTTCGACGAGATGAGCTAAGAGGAATTCGGGCGCAGGGTGGAGCTGGTTGGCCGACCCGACCAAAAGAGACAATGTGGTAACCTGGGGTCGGTTTTTGGAACATTGTGCAAGATTTGACAATTCGTTTTCATAAGTTGGATTTTTCCAACCTACAATAAGCTATGGCGCATCTGCTGGTAAAATTTTCAGGGCTCTAGAAGCAATATTACTATCAAAAGACTTGCGGGAACCGACTTTGCCCGCAGTACAGTTTGGCAGGTGACGGTGGTTGGCTTTACTTAACTCGAGCTGTCAGCAATCTACAGACCTCTCACGCACACCAGTCGATGCAGAATGATCTGGCGCGTCACACTGGAAGCTCGAGAGTTCCTCGAAATGGCTGAGTCAGGAGTTATGATCGAAATACCGTCTCTATGTATGCGTGTTGCGAACGGTGTTTCGATGATAACTCGAGCTCGGTGCATGCTATGTATGTCTGGTGCATTCCAATCGAAGCAGCGACATGCGAGACATTGAGTGGGAGCCACGAGAGTGCCCAAATTGATTCGAATTATCAAATTTAATGAAAAAATATCGATTTGTGCAATTTTGTATTTTTTGTGTCGGGTGTTTTTTTTTCGAATTTATCTCTCTATGGGTGACCGAGAGAGTTCTGGTGCAGGTGAGTCGATGCAGAATGATCTCGCGCATCTCACTGAGAGCGCGAGACTTCATATGGATGGCTTCGCTGGAGTTAGAACTGAAAAACTGCGTCTGTATAGTAGACATGTCGACGACACCAAAAATGCGTTTTTCTGAATCATCTTTTTAAGCTTTTCCAGTGCTCTCAGCTTAGAGCTCTGAGCATTCTGAAGTTGTTTATGACTTCGTGGAGCTCTACGAGGTCTCCCGGCGGTAACCTGGTTGACGGTTTACCGCCGGCGCCCAGTTATGCTGGAAGCTTAAGAGTAATTCCGGGGAGCTGGAGAGCTAGTTGGCAAGAAAAATCTCGACGGACCTTTTGGTGACTTTTGGTCGGTTGAAAATTTTGTTCTCGAAATTTGACAATTCGTTAGAGCTCTAGTATTTTTTCTCATGATATTCGATCTTATTCCCGCTCGCCATCTTGATCTCAGCTCGATCGGGTAACTTTGAAGGCCAAAAAGCACAGGCGGGAACGGCCGTTTCGAGTCATCTTGATACGCGTTGTCGGTATTTTGTACTTAACTCGAGCTGTAGGGCAGCTACAGTGCTGGTAAGCACAGCTATCGCACTCAGAATCATCAGGCGCGTTCGCCTGTTGAATCCACAGGTCTGAACTCGGTCTGCTAGCCGAGCTAGGTCCGGAAACCTATTCGTATTATTCGAGTCAACTTGATACGTGTTGTTGGATTTCTCTACTCAACTCGAGCTGTAGGGCAGCTACAGCGCTGGTAAGCACACCTATCGCACTCAGAATCATCACGCGCGTTCGCCTGTTGGATCCAGAGGTCTGAACTCGGTCTGCTAGCCCAGCTAGGTTCGCAAACCTATTCGTATTATTCGAGTCACCTTGGCAGACGCTCTCGGTTTTCTGTACTCAACTCGAGCTGTAGGGCAGCTACAGGGCTCATTGTCACAGACATCGATGGAGAACCATGAGTCGCGTTCGTCTACTGAACCGAGAGCTCTGAACTCGGTCTGCTGCACGAGTTAGGTTCGCGAAACTATTCGTATTGTCCGAGTCATCTTGAGAAGTGCTCTCGGTTTTCTGCACTTAACTCGTGTTTGGGGCCGGCTACAGTGCTGCGAGTCAGACATATCGATTTGAACACATGAGGCGCGTTTGTCGGTCGATTCCAGAGCTCGGAACTCGGTCTGCTGCTCGAACTAGGTCCGCAAAACTATTCTATTATTCGAGTCGGTACTGTCGGTTTTCTGCACTTAACTCGAGCTGTAGGGGGGCTGCAGGGCTGGGAATCACATGAGTGGATTCGCAGACATCAGACGCGGCCGCCTGTCGCATTCAGAGGTCTGAACTCGGTTTGATACTCGAACTGGGTTGCGAAACCGGTTGGTTTTTGTTAGCGTTATCTTGAGAGGTCTATAATCGCTTGGGCTGAAAAACTAGTCGTTCTTTGGAGTTTTTTCCAGCACTTTATATTTTCAGGAAGCTCTACGAGTCCCCCGGCGGTAAGAAAGGTTGACGGTTTACCGCCGGCGCCCAGTGCTCCTGGGGACAGCAATCGATTTAGAGACATCATCCGTCTGCAGAAACCAGAGCTCGGAACTTGTCTGCTGCCCGAATTAGGTCTGCAAAACTACTGTAATTGGAGTCATCCTGAGAGGTGCTGTCAGTTTTCTGCACTTAACTCGGGCTGTAGGGGGCTGCAGGGCTGGTAATTCGTTAGAGCTCTAGTATTTTTTCCCATGATATTCGATCTTATTGCCGCTCGCTTTCTTGATCTCAGCTCGATCGGGTACTTTAAAGGCCAAACAGCAGGCAGGCGGGAACGGCCGTTTCGAGTCATCTTGGTACGCGCTGTCGGTTTTCTCAAGATAACTCGAGCTTCAGGGCAACTACAGAGCTGGTCAGCACAGCTAATGCATTCAGAATGATCAGGCGCGTTTGCCTGTACTTAAATCGTGCTGGGAAGGGCTACAGTGCTGCTGGTCACAGGAACCGATTTCGAACATCAGGAGCGTCCGTTCGTCGAATCGAGAGCTCTGAACTCGGTCTGCTGCTCGAACTAGGTCTGCGAAACAATTGTATTTCGAGTCATCCTGAGAGGTACTACTCTCGGTTTTCTGCACTTAACTCAGGCTGTAGGGGGGGCTGCAGAGCTGGTAATCACAGGAATCGATCCGCAGACATCAGACGCGTTCGCCTGTCGCATTGAGAGGTCTGAACTCGGTTTCATACTCGAGCTCGATTGGAAAACTGTTCGTTTGTTTTGTTGGACTCATCTTGAGAGGTCTATAATCGCATGGGCTGAAAAACTAGTCGTTCTCTGAAATTCTTTTCCACATTTTGTCAGGAAGCTCTACGAGTCCCCCGGCGGTAAGAAAGGTTGACGGTTTACCGCCGGCGCCCAGTCCCTGAGCTAGTTATAGCTGGAAGCTAAGAGTAATTCCGGCGCGCTGGAGAGCTAGTTAGCAAGAAAAATCTCGACGGAACTTTTGATGACTTTTGCTCGGTTGAACATTTGTTCTCGAAATTTGACAATTCGTTAGAGCTCTAGTATTTTTTCCCGTGATATTCGATCTTATTCCCGCTCTCCATCTTGATCTCAGCTCGATCGGGTAAGTTTGAAGGCCAAAAAGCACTCTGGCGGGATCGGTCGTTTCGAGTCATCTTGATATGCGCTGACGGTTTTCTGAACATAACTCGAGCTCTAGGGCAGCTACACAGCTGGTAAGCACAGCTAATGCATGCAGAATGATGAGGCGCGTTCGCCTGTTGAACCTAGAGGTCTGAACTCGGTCTGTCAGCCGAGCTAGGTCCGCAAACCTGTTAATATTATTGGAGTGAACTTGATACGCGTTGTCGGTATTTTCTACGTAACTCGAGCTTTAGGGCAGCTACAGTGCTGGCGAGCACTCCTACTATCGCACTCAAAATGATCAGACGCGTTCGCCTATTGAATCCAGAGGTCTGAACTCGGTGTGTTAGCCGAGCTAGGTCCGCAAACCTGTTTGTATTATTCGAGTCAACTTGATACGCGTTGTCGATATTTCCTACTTAACTCGAGCTGTAGGGCAGCTACAGTAGCACTACTACTGCACTCAGAATGATCAGGCGCGTTCGCCTGTTGAATACAGAGCTCTGAACTCGGTCTGTTTCGCGATCCAGAATCACGAAGCTGTTTGTATTCTTTCAGTCATCTTGAGAGCTATTGTCGGCGTTCTGCACTTAATTCGGGCTGTAGGGAGGCTGCAGGGCTGGTAATCACAGGAATTGATTCGGAGACATCAGACGCGTCCGTCTGTCGCATTCAGAGGTCTGAACTCGGTCTGATACTCGAGTTGGGCTGAAAAACTATTCGTTGTCTGCAATTTTTTCCGACAGTATATGTTGTCAGGAAGCTCTACGAGTCCCCCGGCGGTAACAAAGGTTGACGGTTTACCGCCGGCGCCCAGTTCCCGGAGAGCTCGCTGAGAGCTAAAGGGTTTCAAATTAGAAGCCGGACGGTGGTGGTGGCCGCCAGGAGCCCTTCCACGGCGGTCCACGTTCCTCGCAGCAGCTCCGGTGAACCGGCAACTGGTCCGGGGGAGCTTCTGGCGAGCTTCCACGCGTGCCTGCATGCGTGCAGGCACGCATGGAAGCGTTCCTGGCAGCGCTTCAACAGCGCTGCGGGTGGCCCCCAGAGCTCTCAAGGAAAGATTTCCCGACTCTGAGGATGTCTTCGCTCTCCGGGTTTTGGAAGCTAACAAGTTGGCCGACCCGGCCCCGACCAACAATGTGCGAACTTTCGGTCGGTTAGACGAACTTCCTGAGAGATTTGAACATTCATTTTTAGAAGTTTTTTTTTCGCACCTGCAGTGGGTTATTTCGCGTTCGCCAATATATTATCATGCTCTTACTATTTAAATACTTGACGAAACCGTCTTTCGATAAAACATAAAACGCGATTTTCCGAGTTTTGGGGGTCATCCCCAGAGTCTTCATGCAAATGTGCCGAGAAGCGCCGTACGCGACAAGAGCTCTACGAGGACTCCGGCGGTAACGGTTTACCGCCGATTCCAGTACCTCGTAGAGCTCTTCGGCATCGATGAGCTAGAGCAATTCCGGCGCGGGATGAAGCTAGTTGGCCCCACCGGCCGAGGCGGAGAATGTGGCACGTTTTGGGTGGTTTTGCGAATTTTTCAAATATATTTGACCATTTATTTTGATAAACCAAATTTTTAGCACCTGTAAAGAACTATGAGGGCCTCTGCGTCTTAATATTGGCTGCCTGCATGCATTTTTACTATGAAAACACTTGACGGAACCAACTTTATCTAGACATGATAAAAACAAACATGTTTCTCTTTTTCGAGAAATGCTTCCAGAAGCCCGTTCTGATGCTGAGCACTCTCACGCGTGCTAGAAGCTCCACGAGGTTGCCGGCGGTGACCAGGTTGACGGTTTACCCCGGCACCAGTTCCGGCGCGCTGGAGAGCTAGTTGGCAAGAAACATCTCGACGAAACTTTTGCTGACTTTTGGTCGGTTGAACATGTTCTCGAAATTCAATCATTCGTTAGAGCTCTAGTATTATTTTCCTGTGATATTCGATTTTGTTTACGCTCGCCATCTTGATCTCAGCTCGATCGGATGAATATTACTATCGAAAAGCACTGTGGCGGGATCGGCCGGTTTGAGTCATCCTGATACGGGCTGACGGTTTTCTGAACATAACTTGAGCTTTAAGACAGCTACAGAGCTGGTAAGCACAGCTGATCGATGTAGAATGATTAGGCGCGTTCGCATGTTGAATCCAGACGTCTGAACTCGGTCTGCTAGCCGAGCTAGCTTCGCACACCTATTCGTATTATCCGAGTCATCTTGACAGGAACTCTCGGTTTTCTGCACTTAACTCGAGCTGTAGAACAGCTACAGATCTGATAGTTACAGAAAAACCGATTCAGAATCATCAGTCGCGTTTGTCTGTCGAATCCATAGCTCTGAACTCGGTTTGCTGCCCGATCCTGAATCGCGAAACTATTCGTATTGGTCGTTATCTTGAGAAGTGCTCACAGCTTCCTTCACTCAACTCGCGCTGAGTGGGGCTTCAGTGCTGGTGGTCACAGGAATCGATTTGAAAACATCAGGCGTCCGCCTGTCGAATCCAGAGCTCGGAACTCGGTCTGCTAGGTCTGCAAAACTACTGTATTGTTCGAGTCACCCTGAGAGGTGCTGTCGGTGTTCTGCACTTAACTCGGGCTGTAGGGGGGCTGCAGGGCTGGTGATGACAGGAATCGATTCGCAGACATCACACGCGTCTGCCTGTCGCATTCAGAGGTCAAAACATATTCACTATGGGTCGGAATGTTGGTAGGTGCTGTCGGTTTCTCAATTGAATTTCCAAAACCCGAAGAGCGAAGACACCCTCGAAGACGGGAAATCTTTCCTTGAGAGCTCTGGAGGCCCCCTGCAGCGCTGTGGAAGCGCTGCCAGGAACGCGTCCAAGCGTGCCTGTACGCATGCGGGCACGCTTGGAAGCTCGCCAGAAGCTCCCCCGGACCAGTTGCCCGTGCTGCTGCGGGGAACGTGGACCGCTGTGGAAGAGCTCCTGGCGGCCACCACCACCGTCTGGCTTTCCGGATAGCTCCTTGGAGAGCTGAGGGTTTCAGAGAAGAAGCCGGAGGTAGGTGGTGAGGGAGACACGCCCACCTCCGCCGGTCCACGATTCTCGCAGCAGGTTGCCGGAGGCAGCGTGTCCGGAAGCGTGGCTTCCTAGCGTACCTCGTAGAGCTCTTCGGTATCAATGAGCTAGAGGAATTCCGGCGCGGGGTGGAGCTAGTGGTCGACCCGACCAGAACGGACAATGTGGTAACTTTTGGGTGGTTTTGTAAATATTTGAAGAATATTTGACCATTCATTTTGAGAAAGCAGATTTTTCGCATCTGTAGACAACCATGAGGGCTTCTGCGTCTTAAGATGAGCTTCCTACATGCAGTTTCACTATCAAAACACTTGGCGAAACCAACTTCATATCAACATCAAAAAAAACATGTTTTCTGTTTTTCGAGAAATGCTTCCAGAGACCCTCTCTTTCGATGATTAACACTCTAACGCGTGCTAGGAGCTCTACGAGGTTCCCGGCGGTGAAGCTGAGGGAAGCTCTACGAGTTACTCGGCAGCGTCCAAAACTTAACTCGTAGAGCTTCCCTTAGCGAGTTATTGCTGAGCTTAAGAGTAATTCCGGAGAGCTGGAGAGCTAGTTGGCAAGACAAATCTCGACGGACCTTTTGCTGACTTTTGGTCGGTTGAAAATTTTGTCCTCAAAATTTGACCATTCGTTAGAGCTCTAGTATTCTTTTCCTGTGATATTCGATCTCATTCCCGCTCGCCATCTTGATCTCAGCTCGATCGGGTAACTTTGAAGGTCAAAAAGCGGGAACGACCGTTTCGAGTCATCTTGATACACGCGGTCGGTTTTCTCAAGATAACTCGAGCTTCAGGACAACTAAGTGCCGGTCAGCACAGCTAATGCATTCAGAATCATCAGGCGCGTTCGCCTGTCGAATCGGGAGGTCTGAACTCGGTCTAGTAGCCGAGCTAGGCGCAAACCTATTCGTATTATTCGAGTCATTGTAGCAGCCGCTCTCGGTTTTTCGTACTAACTCGATCTGTAGGGCAGCCACAGAGCTGATAATCACAGAAATCGATTCAGAATTATCAGGCGCGTTCGTCTGTTGTATCACGAGCTCTGAACTCGGCCTGCTGCCCGAGCTAGGTTCGCGAACCTATTGGTATTGTTCGAGTCATCTTCAGAAATGCTCTCGGTTTTCTGTACTTAAATCGTGCTGGGGGGGGGCTACAGTGCTGCTGGTCACAGGAATTGATTTCGAGATATCAGGCGCGTCCATTCGTCGAACCGAGAGCTCGGAACTCGGTCTGCTGCTCGAACGAGATCCGCGAAACTGTTGTATTATTCGAGTCATCCTGAGAGGTACTCTCGGTTTTCTGCACTTAACTCAGGCAGTATGGGGGGCTGCAGAGCTGGTAATCACAGGGATCGATCTGCAGACATCAGACGCGTCCGCCTATCGCATTCAGAGGTCTGAACTCGGTTTCATAGTCGAGCTCGATTGGGAAACTCTTCGTTTGTTTTGTTAGAGTCATCTTGAGAGGTCTATAATCGCTTGGGCTGAAAAACTAGTCCTCTGAAGTCCTTTTCTACATTATATATCTCTACGAGTCCCCCGGCGGTAAGAAAGGTTGACGGTTTACCGCCGGCGCCCAGTTCTTTCAGGCTCCTAGGCAGATCTTCCTTGTGCGCTTTGCAGGGTCCCACGCATCGTAAACGGCGCCCCTACAAGCGTTTCCTGCGAGGTTTCCAGCGTCCCGCGCATCGTTTCAAGCGGCACGGCAGAGGTCCCCGTGCGGCGTTTTGGAGCGCTTCGCGCTCCGCGCCTGGCTCCGCTATCCGGGTTTTGGACGCTTGCAAGTTATACCTCGTAGAGCTCTTCGGCATCGATGAGCTAGAGGAATTCCGGCGCGGGGTGCAGCTAGTTGGCCAACCCGGCCCGGGCGGACAATGTGGTAACCTGGGGTCGGTTTTTGGAAGATAGCGAGAGATTTTGAAATTCGTTTTGAACATTTGAATTTTATTCTATGCAATGAACCATGGCGCTTTCATTGATGCAATTCTTAGGGCTCTAGCTACATTATATCGAACAAACGACTGCGGGGAACCAGTATTGTGTACGACCGAAACAAAGATTTCTTCATTATCCAAGCTGATGTTGAGAAGCGTTATTCTGCTGTTATCTCGGATCTCACTTGTCTATTCAGAGTTCTACGAGGGTCCCGGCGGTAACCTGGTTGACGGTTTACCGCCGGATCCCAGTCTTAAACCCGTCGAGCTAGGAAACTCTACGAGCCTCCCGGCGGTAACCAAGGTTAACGGTTTACCGCCGGCGCCCAGTAACTGAACCGGCGGAGATGGGCTGCTGGCGGCCACCATCACCGCCAGGCTTGTATTTCTAAGCCTCTGGCTCCCAGAGAGCTCTCTGGGAATCTCTCCCGTCATGGCAAGCCCTCGGGCACTCTCGTGCAGCGCTTCTGGGGCTCGGGGGCTCCTCGGCAGCGCTTCCGAGCACTCCCACGCGTGCCTGCGCGCGTGCATGCACGCGTAGACGCTTGCTGGAGACGCCCCCGGACTTGCTGCCGGCTCAAACAACTTCTCCGAAAATAACTCGTAGAGCTTCCCTTAGCAAGTTATTGCTGGAAGCTTAAGATAAACTCGTAGAGCTTCCCTTAGCAAGTTACTGCTGGACGCTAAGAGTAATTCCGGCGCGCTGGAGAGCTAGTGACTCGTAACTCGTTGGGCTTCCCTTAGCACGTTATTGCTGGAAGATAAGAGTAATACCTCGTAGAGCTCTTCGGCATCGATGAGCTAGAGGAATTCCGGCGCGGGGTGGAGCTAGTAACTCGTAGAGCTTCCCTTAGCAAGTTATTCCTGGAAGCTAAGAGTAATTCCGGGGCGCTGGAGAGCTAGTTGGCAAGAAAAATCTCGACGGACCTTTTGGTGACTTTCGGTCGATTGAACATTTTGTTCTCAAGATTTGAACATTCGTTAGAGATCTAGTATTTTTTCCCATGATGCCCGTTCTGATGCTGAGCACTCTCACGCGTGCTAGAAGCTCCACGAGGTTGCCGGCGGTGACCAGGTTGACGGTTTACCGCCGGCACCAGTTCCGGCGCGCTGGAGAGCTAGTTGGCAAGAAACATCTCGACGAAACTTTTGCTGACTTTTGGTCGGTTGAACATGTTCTCGAAATTCAACCATTCGTTAGAGCTCTAGTATTCTTTTCCTGTGATATTCGATTTTGTTTACGCTCGCCATCTTGATCTCAGCTCGATCGGATGAATATTACTATCGAAAAGCACTGTGGCGGGATCGGCCGGTTTGAGTCATCTTGATACGGGCTGACGGTTTTCTGAACATAACTTGAGCTTTAAGACAGCTACAGAGCTGGTAAGCACAGCTGATCGATGTAGAATGATTAGGCGCGTTCGCATGTTGAATCCAGAGGTCTGAACTCGGTCTGCTAGCCGAGCTAGGTTCGCACACCTATTCGTATTATCCGAGTCATCTTGACAGGAACTCTCGGTTTTCTGCACTTAACTCGAGCTGTAGAACAGCTACAGAGCTGATATTTACAGAAAAACCGGTTCAGAATCATCAGTCGCGTTTGTCTGTCGAATCCATAGCTCTGAACTCGGTTTGCTGCCCGATCCTGAATCGCGAAACTATTCGTATTGGTCGTTATCTTGAGAAGTGCTCTCGGTTTCCTTCACTCGACTCGCGCTGAGTGGGGCTTCAGTGCTGGTGGTCACAGGAATCGATTTGAAAACATCAGGCGTCCGCCTGTCGAATCCAGAGCTCGGAACTCGGTCTGCTAGGTCTGCAAAACTACTGTATTGTTCGAGTCACCCTGAGAGGTGCTGTCGGTTTTCTGCACTTAACTCGGGCTGTAGGGGGGCTGCAGGGCTGGTGATGACAGGAGTCGATTCGCAGACATCACACGCGTCTGCCTGTCGCATTGAGAGGTCAAAACATATTCACTATGAGTCGGAATGTTGGTAGGTGCTGTCGGTTTCTCAATTGAATTTCCAAAACCCGAAGAGCGAAGACACCCTCGAAGACGGGAAATCTTTCCTTGAGAGCTCTGGAGGCCCCCTGCAGCGCTGTGGAAGCGCTGCCAGGAACGCTTCCATGCGTGCCTGTACGCATGCGGGCACGCTTGGAAGCTCGCCAGAAGCTCCCCCGGACCAGTTGCCGGTTCACCGGAGCTGCTGCGGGGAACGTGGACCGCCGTGGAAGAGCTCCTGGCGGCCACCACCACCGTCTGGCTTCTAATTCCCGGATAGCTCCTTGGAGAGCTGAGGGTTTCAGAGAAGAAGCCGGAGGTGGGTGGTGAGGGAGACGCGCCCACCTCCGCCGGTCCACGATTCTCGCAGCAGGTTGCCGGAACCGGCAGCGTGTCCGGGAGCGTGGCTTCCTAGCGTTTCCCAATACGCGTGGCTCCAGGGTGCGCAAAGCGCTTCGGCGGAGCTTCGGAAGAGCTTCGGCAGTTCTTCCAGGCTCCTAGGCAGATCTTCCTTGTGCGCTTTGCAGGGTCCCACGCATCGTAAACGGCGCCCCATACAAGCGTCTCCTGCGAGGTTTCCAGCGTCCCGCGCATCGTTTCAAGCGGCACGGCAGAGGTCCCCGTGCGGCGTTTTGGAGCGCTTCGCGCTCCGCGCCTGGCTTCGCTATCCGGGTTTTGGACGCTTACAAGTTATACCTCGTAGAGCTCTTCGGCATCGATGAGCTAGAGGAATTCCGGCGCGGGGTGCAGCTAGTTGGCCAACCCGGCCCGGGCGGACAATGTGGTAACCTGGGGTCGGTTTTTGGAAGATAGCGAGAGATTTTGAAATTCGTTTTGAAAATTTGAATTTTATTCTATGCAATGAACCATGGCGCTTTCATTGATGCAGTTCTTAGGGCTCTAGCTACATTATATCGATCAAAAGACTGCGGGGAACCAGTATTGTGTACGACCGAAACAAAGATTTCTTCATTTTTCAAGCTGATGTTGAGAAGCGTTATTCTGCTGTTATCTCGGATCTCACTTGTCTATTCAGAGCTCTACGAGGGTCCCTGCGGTAACCTGGTTGACGGTTTGCCGCCAGATCCCAGTCTTAAACCCGTCGAGCTAGGAAACTCTACGAGTCTCCCGGCGGTAACCAAGGTTAACTGTTTACCGCCGGCGCCCAGTAACTGAACCG
Source organism: Prorocentrum cordatum (assembly GCA_963575745.1). Classification (NCBI taxonomy): domain Eukaryota; class Dinophyceae; order Prorocentrales; family Prorocentraceae; genus Prorocentrum; species Prorocentrum cordatum. The sequence continues at coordinate 12,691 of CAUYUJ010001760.1, forward strand.
GCGGAGATGGGCTGCTGGCGGCCACCATCACCGCCAGGCTTGTATTTCAAAGCCTCTGGCTCCCAGAGAGCTCTCTGGGAATCTCTCCCGTCATGGCAAGCCCTCGGGCACTCTCGTGCAGCGCTTCTGGGGCTCGGGGGCTCCTCGGCAGCGCTTCCGAGCACTCCCACGCGTGCCTGCGCGCGTGCATGCACGCGTAGACGCTTGCTGGAGACGCCCCCGGACTTGCTGCCGGCTCAAACAACTTCTCCGAAAATAACTCGTAGAGCTTCCCTTAGCAAGTTATTGCTGGAAGCTTAAGATAAACTCGTAGAGCTTCCCTTAGCAAGTTACTGCTGGACGCTAAGAGTAATTCCGGCGCGCTGGAGAGCTAGTGACTCGTAACTCGTTGAGCTTCCCTTAGCACGTTATTGCTGGAAGATAAGAGTAATACCTCGTAGAGCTCTTCGGCGTCGATGAGCTAGAGGAATTCCGGCGCGGGGTGGAGCTAGTAACTCGTAGAGCTTCCCTTAGCAAGTTATTGCTGGAAGCTAAGAGTAATTCCGGGGCGGTGGAGAGCTAGTTGGCAAGAAAAATCTCGACGGACCTTTTGGTGACTTTCGGTCGATTGAACATTTTGTTCTCAAGATTTGAACATTCGTTAAGATCTAGTATTTTTTCCCATGATATTCCATCTCATTCCCGCTCTCCACCTTGATCTCAGCTCGATCGGGTACCTTTTACTGCCAAAAAGCAGGCAGGCGGATCGGCCGTTTCGACTCATCTTGATATAGTTACAGGAATCGATTGGAGATCATCCGGCGCGTTCGTCTGTTGAATCAAGAGCTCTGAACTCGCCCTGCTGCCCGAGCTAGAATCGCGAAACTATTCGTATTGTTCGAATCATCTGAAGAGGTACTGTCGCTTTCTAAACTTAACTCGGGCTGTAGGGGGCTACAGTGCTGCTGGGGACAGCAATCGATTTGAAGACATCAGAGCTCGGAACTGGGCCTGCTGCCTGAACTCGGTCTGCGAACCTGTTTGTTTTGTTCGAGTCATCCTGAAAGATCGTATCGGTTTTCTGCACTTAACTCGGGCTGTAGGAGAGCTGCAGGGCTGGTAATCACATGAATCGATTCGGAGACATCAGACGCGTCCGCCTGTCGCATTCAGAGGCCTGAACTCGGTCTGATACTCGAGCTGGGTTTAGGAAACTATTCTTTTTGTTTGAGTTATCTTCAGAGATGCTGTTCATTAGCGCGCGTAACTCGGGCTGTAGTTGAGCTACAGAGCCCGTGCAGAAGACAATCCAGAAGCATCAGGGGGCGCTCGGCTGTTGCATCGAGAGGTCTGATCGCTTGGGCGGAAAAACTATTCGTTCTCTGCAATTTATTTTCTACATTATATATAGTCGGAAGCTCTACGAGTCCCCCGGCGGTAAGAAGGTTGACGGTTTACCGCCGGCGCCAAGTTGGCCCAGCCGGCCGAGGCGGACAATGTGGCAACTTTTGGGTGTTTTTGATTTTTTTTGAAAGATATTTGACAATTCATTTTGAGAAAGCAGATTTTTACTCCGAGCATTGAGATATAAACTTTGTTCCCTGAGCAGCTCAGCCCTTTAGATTCATTTCCAGTACCAGTTCACTTGGAGGAACCGACTTCATGTTGACTCCGAAAAATCTCAACTTGAAGTTTTTGTAGAAAAGCTCCCAGAAGCTCCCGCTTTGATGCTGAGCTTTCTCACGGATGCAAGGAGCTCTACGTGGTTCCCGGCGGTGACCAGATTGACGGTTCACCGCCGGCGCCAGTATCGGCGCGCTGGAGAGCTAGTTGGCAAGAAAAATCTCGACGGAACTTTTACTGACTTTTGGTCGGTTGAAAATTTTGTTCTCGAAATTCAACCATTCGTTAGAGCTCTAGTATTTTTTCCCGTGATATTCGATCTTATTCCCGCTCGCCATCTTGATCTCAGCTCGATCGGGTGAAGATTACTATCGAAAGGCACTGTGGCGGGATCGGCCGTTTTGAGTCATCTTGATACGCGCTGACGGTTTTCTGAACATAACTCGAGCTTTAGGCCAGCTACAGAGCTGGTAAGCTAATCGATGTAGAATGATTCGGCGCGTTCGCCTGTTGATCCCAGATTTCTGAACTCGGTCTGTCAGCCGAGCTAGGTCCGCAAACCTATTCGTAATATTCGTGTCATTCTGACAGGAACTCTCGGTTTTCTGTACTTAACTCGAGCTTGAAGACACCTACAGAGCTGATATTTACAGACACCGATTCAGAATCATCAGTTGCGTTTGTCTGTCGAATCCAGAGCTCTGAACCCGGTCTGCTGCCCGATCTAGAATCACGAAACTATTCGTATTCTTCGAGTCATCTTGAGAGGTGCTGTCGGTTTTCTGCACTTAAGTCGGGCTGTAGGGGGGGCTACAATGCTGGTGGTGACAGCAATCGATTTGGAGACATCAGGCGCGTCCGCCTGTCGAATCCAGAGCTCGGAACTCGGTCTGCTGCCCGAATTAAGTCTGCGAAACTATTGTATTGTTCGAGTGATCCTGAGAGGTGCTTTCGGTTTTCTGCACTTAACTCGGGCTGTATGGGGGGCAGAGGGCTGGTAATGACAGGAGTCGATTCGCAGACATCAGACGCGTCCGCCTGTCGCATTCAGAGGTCAAAAAATATTTACTATGAGTCGGAATGTTGCTAGGTGCTGTCGGTTTTCTCAACTTAAGTCGAGCTAGGAAGCTCTACGAGTCTCCCGGCGGTAACCAAGGTTGACGGTTTACCGCCGGCGCCCAGTAGAGCTTCCCTGAGAGCGCAGCGGCGAAGCTTAAGAGTAATTCGAAAACGCTGGCAGGCTAGTTGGCTCGAAAAATCTCGACGGAACTTTTCACAACTTTGGCTCGGTTAAAAATAACTCCTAGAGCTTCCCTCAGCAAGTTATTGCTGGAAGCTAAGAGTAATTCCGGCGCGCAGGAGAGCTAGTTGGCTCGAAAAATCTCGACGGAACTTTTGCTGACTTTTGCTCGGTTGAAAATTTCGTCCTCGAAATTGAACAATTCGTTTCGTTAGAGCTCTAGTATTTTTTCCCGTGATATTAGATCTTATTCCCGCTCGCCATCTTGATCTCAGCTCGACCGGGTGAATATTACTATCAAAAAGCACTGTGGCGGGATCGGCCGTTTTGAGTCATCTTGATACGCGCTGACGGTTTTCTGAACATAACTCGAGCTTCAGAACAGCTATAGAGCTGATAAGCACAGCTAATCGATGTAGAATGATCAGGCGCGTTCGCCTGTTGAAGCTAGAGGTCTGCAATCGGTCTGATAGTCGAGCTAGGTCCGCAAACCTATTCGTATTATTCGAGTCATTTTGACATGAACTCTCGGTTTTCTGTACTTAACTCGAGCTGTAGGACAGGTACAGAGCTGATACGTACATAATCTGATTGAGACTGATCATTCGCATATGTCTGTCGAATCCAGAGCTCTGAACTCGGTCTGCTGCCCGATCTAGAATCGCGAAACTATTCGTATTGGTCGAGTTATCTTGAGAAGTGATCTCGGTTTCCTTCACTCAACTCGCGCTGAGGGGCGGCTACAGTGCGGGTGGTCACAGGGATCGATTTGCAGACATCAGGCGCGTGCACCTGTCGAATCGAGAGCTCGGAACTCGGTCTGCTGTCCGAATTAGGTCTGCAAAACTACTCTATTGTTCGAGTCATCCTGAGAGGTGCTGTCAGTTTTCTGCACGTAACTCGGGCTTTTGGGGGCTGCAGGGCTGGTAATGACAGGAGTCGATTCGCAGACATCAGACGCGTCCGCGTGTCGCACTCAGAGGTCAACAAATATTTACTATGAGTCGGAATGTTGGTAGGTGCTGTCGGTTTTCTTAACTTAAGTCGAGCTTGGAAGCTCTACGAGTCTCCCGGCGGTAACCAAGGTTGCGGAGCGGATTCGGTCCCTTCAGAATGGTCCAGAGAAAAAGAGACTCAGAGCGGCTGCCAATGTTTGGAGGAGACAGTATCGGCGTGATCTTCTTGAATGGGCTGTACCCCCGACTCGTCGTAAGATTCGACATCGTATCAAACATGTGGTGGTTGATGGATGGGAGACGGAGGATAGATATATCTTGAAGGAGAAGTTGGAGGAGCATGTTAAGGGGAAGGTGACATCACAGCGTAAGAGGGAGGAGAACAGCAACTTGATGGAGGAAATCAGGAGGAAGGCGGAGGAGGAGATCAAGGGTGGCCAGATCATTCGAAGTATTACGATGTCGATATGTTGTGCAGCGAGGGCTCGTCTTCGAACGCGACGGGCAACAGGACCGGATCGCGTACCTTGTGAAATGCTCAAGCTTCTCCCATGGTGCACAGTTCGGCACATCCAACAGATCTTCGACTCTCTTTTGAGGCTGGCTGTCCAGTACCCTGTTCGATGGAGGGACATTCTCATTGCATACATGCCTAAACTAAAGGGGATCACGAACTTGGCGGATGCTCGACTCTTGTGCTTACAGAATAGCATAACTCGCTGGTTCTCGGCGTGCGTAGTTATCCTGGTTGAGCAGCATGTGGAAGAGTCTAAGCTATTTCATCCTCTGGGCCTCTATGGGTTCCGTCAGGGTCACAGCACATCCCATATCACGAGTAGCCTTACTAACATGTGTATGCACGGGGACAAGTGGGGGAAGCGTGAGTGTCTGTACGTTGCGGACATGGACATATACCAGGCCTTTGACAACTGCACGATACAGAACGTTCATAAGGGTCTTGAGCATGCACGTGTCCCTGCGTATTTACAGCACGCGTTTCTGGATCCGTTATCGCACAGCACGGGCTGCCTCTACTATGACGGGTTGGAGATTGATAACATCCAGTGGGACACCTGTATTAGGACTGGAGGCCCAGAAGGGCCCTTGGGCTTTAACCTCATTATTGCTGCCATGTGGGGTGACGTTATTCATAATTGGGACGTTCAGGGCATGGGGTATGCGGTAGATTTCGGTACGGAGCATCGGTCGGTGGTGAATCATTTTATCTGGGCAGATAACGTGTACCTCGTCAGTCGTAGCCGTGAGGAGCTTACTCGTATGGTAAGAGACTTGACACTTCCACTTTACAACTTTTCGATGCGATGGAAACCCACATCGCTGAAGTACATGGTGTGCGGAGCTCCTGCTGTCTTGGATGAGGACGGGAATATCCCGCGTTCGATGGATCTTAAAATACCGATCTTCTCAGATGCATGTGACGGGAGGAATGCAGTGCAGCAGATTGATGAGTTATGTTACCGTCGAGTTGTTTCTATGGACGTACTGGGCACGCAGCTGCATAGTGAATATAACTGTTCTGTACATCGTGATGTTTCTTTTCGCCTAGACTGTGCTCGTCGCGCATTTTACTCTCAGGCAGGGTATTTCAGGTCGCATTGTATTCCTCTCAAGGATAAGCTGCGGAGATACCAGGACAGAGTCCAGAGCCTGGCTCTGTATGGTCTGGAGACCACCACTGCAGATTCTTATACTCTCTCGTTTCTCCATTCCTTCGAAGGGAAATGCCTGAAGATGATGATCTCTTCTCGAAAAGGCCCGACGGAAACGGAGCAAGCTTATCAGCAGAGGAGATATCATGTCGCACGGGAGCGTTTCTTGAAGGCTGGGTACTCCTCTCTTGTCCAGCGTTATCTGATATTGCACTGGAATTTCGCAAAAGACATTGCAAGTTTCGCAAATGGCATGATTGTTGAGAAAGTGATTGACTTGAAAGCGGCGGAGAGGACATGGCGCGATTCCCGTATGGCGAGTTTATGTTTTGGACCGTACACTGACCGCACTCGTACACTTATGAGCGAGACGATGAGACACTTTGGCAACTGGTCGGAGGCCTCTTCTTACAAACGTCGCTGTCGAGGTACGGAGAGTATTGGACAGAGATCATGGCAATATACATTAGCTGAGTTTTTCGGAGATGATTGGTGGATTCATTTCACAGGCTCCCAGCTTGGATTTATGCAATACGCCACGCACCTTTGTACTCATAGCATGCTTCAATGTTTCCAGGAGGTGTCGACGTGCGGACCTGTGAGTTCGCCCGCATATTTGGCGCCCTCCGAGCATGGTGAAATCCAGGTGAGCACGGATGATAGTCCGTTGGCTGCTGAAAAACTTGCAAAGCGCATCGCTCTTCATAATATGAAAGCAACCCGTTGGAACCTGGAGGCCCCTGGAATCCCTCTGGAGGTGGTGGGTGACTCGCTTCTCGTGGTTAGCTGGGCTACGGGACGGTGGCGTGCAGATAATAGATCATATGCGGATAGAATATCAAAAATTATCAATACGCTTGATGGGCTTTGTTGCAGCTATAATATACGACCTCCAGCGCCGGGTATGGATCTTATTCGTCATGATTTTCGGGAGTGGAACACTCGTGCCGACGTTCTAACACACCAGGCCCGAGAGGGCCAGATTTCTAGTTCAGAATGTAGTCCGTATACACATGATTATGAGACAGAATTTTACGTTGCTGCTGCTATTCGGGCTGGTTTCGATGGCGGCGTGTCGTCTGAGGGATGTGGGTGCGGTTGCTGGATAGACATAGGCCTCAAACCTCGGTATTGGGATCGACGGGACCCCGCTCAGCTGATATGGAAGTCAGTTTTTGAGAGGGCTTGGCTTATTTCTCCGACCACAACTGTTACTGATACAGAACTCAGTGCTTTGGAGTGCATCGTGACTGCGCTCCCACAGGCAGTTCTATGGTTATCACAGACTTGATAGTTGCAGTTTTTCTTATTTCATTGTTCTTCCTCATACTATGATATACTCAGCTTCGCTGGGACTTCTCTTTTCTCTTGCATGTTTAGTTGACTGCACTTTGATTCATTTCTGTGTGCGTTTGCTCGTTCGCTCATATTTGTGATTGATGATTCATCGCAGCTTCGCTGCTCTGGGTTGTCTTGACTTTAGGTTCGAATAAGAGCTTTCGCTTCCTGATGACACCTGACCTCATGCTTGCTCGTGGCCCTAGGGCCAGTAGGAGCCTCGCAAAGCCGCAAAAACCAAGGTTGACGGTTTACCGCCGGCGCCCAGTAACTCGTAGAGCTTCCCTCAGCAAGTTATGGCTGGAAGCTAAGAGTAATTCCGGCGCGCTGGAGAGCTAGTTGGCAAGAAAAATCTCGACGGAACTTTTGCTGACTTTTGGTCGGTTGAAAATTTTGTTCTCGAAATTCAACCATTCGTTAGAGCTCTAGTATTTTTTCCCGTGAGATTCGATATTATTCCCGCTCGCCATCTTGATCTCAGCTCGATCGGGTGAATATTACTATCGAAAAGCACTGTGGCGGGATCGGCCGTTTTGAGTCATCTTGATACGGGCTGACTGTTTTCTGAACATAACTCGAGCTTTAAGACAGCTGCAGAGCTGGTAAGCACAGCTAATCGATGTAGAATGATTAGGCGCGTTCGCCTGTTGAATCCAGAGGTCTGAACTCGGTCTGCTAGCCGAGCTAGGTCCGCAAACCTATTCGTATTATTCGAGTCATTTTGACAGGAACTCTCGGTTTTCTGCACTTAACTCGAGCTGTAGAACAGCTACAGAGCTGATATTTACAGAAAAACCGATTCAGAATCATCAGTCGCGTTTGTCTGTCGAATCCATAGCTCTGAACTCGGTTTGCTGCCCGATCCTGAATCGCGAAAATATTCGTATTGGTCGAGTCATCTTGAGAAGTGCTCTCGGTTTTCTTCACTCAACTCGCGCTGAGTGGGGCTTCAGTGCTGGTGGTCACAGGAATCGATTTGAAAACATCAGGCGTCCGCCTGTCGAATCCAGAGCTCGGAACTCGGCCTGCTGCCCGAATTAGGTCTGCAAAACTACTGTATTGTTCGAGTCACCCTGAGAGGTGCTGTCGGTTTTCTGCACTTAACTCGGGCTGTAGGGGGGCTGCAGGGCTGGTGATGACAGGAGTCGATTCGCAGACATCAGACGCGTCTGCCTGTCGCATTGAGAGGTCAAAAAATATTCACTATGACTCGGAATGTTGGTAGGTGCTGTCGGTTTCTCAACTTAAGTCGAGCTAGGAAGCTCTACGAGTCTCCCGGCGGTAACCAAGGTTGACGGTTTACCGCCGGCGCCCAGTAACTGAACCGGCGGAGATGGGCTGCTGGCGGCCACCACCACCGCCAGGCTTCTATTTTAAAGCCTCTGGCTCCCAGAGAGCTCTCTGGGAATCTCTCTTGTCCTGGCAAGCCCTCGGGCACTCTCGTGGAGCGCTTCTGGGGCTCGGGGGGGCTCCTCGGCAGCGCTTCCGAAGAGCTGCCAGGAGCACTCCCACGCGTGCCTGCGCGCGTGCATGCACACGTAGACGCTTGCTGGAGACGCCCCCGGACCCGCTGCCGGCTCAAACAACTTCTCCAGAAATAACTCGTAGAGCTTCCCTTAGCAAGTTATTGCTGGAAGCTTAAGAGGAACTCGTAGAGCTTCCCTTAGCAAGTTACTGCTGGAAGCTTAGAGTAATTCCGGCGCGCTGGAGAGCTAGTGACTCGTAACTCGTTGAGCTTCCCTTAGCACGTTATTGCTGGAAGATAAGAGTAATACCTCGTAGAGCTCTTCGGCATCGATGAGCTAGAGGAATTCCGGCGCGGGGTGGAGCTAGTAACTCGTAGAGCTTCCCTTAGCAAGTTATTGCTGGAAGCTAAGAGTAATTCCGGGGCGCTGGAGAGCTAGTTGGCAAGAAAAATCTCGACTGACCTTTTGGTGACTTTCGGTCGATTGAAACTTTTGTTCTCAAAATTTGAACATTCGTTAGAGATCTAGTATTTTTTCCCATGATATTCGATTTCATTCCCGCTCGCCATCTTGATCTCAGCTCGATCGGGTACCTTTTACTGCCAAACAGCAGGCAGGCGGGATCGGCCGTTTCGACTCATCTTGATACGTACTGTCGGTTTTTTGAACATAACTCAAGCTTCAGGACAGCTACAGGGCCAGTAAGCACAGCTCATCAATGTAGAACGATCAGGCGCGTTCGCCTGTTGAATCCAGAGGCCTGAACTCGGTCTGCTAGCCGAGCCAGGTTCAAAAACCTATTCATATTATCCGAGTCATCTTCACCGACGCTCTCGGTATTTTGTGCTTAACTCGAGCTGTAGGGCAGCTACATAGCTCATAGTTACAGGAATCGATTGGAGATCATCAGGCGCGTTCGTCTGTTGAATCGAGAGCTCTGAACTCGCCCTGCCTCCCGAGCTAGAATCGCGAAACTATTCGTATTGTTCGAATCATCTGAAGAGGTACTGTCGCTTTCTAAACTTAAGTCGGGCTGTAGGGGGCTACAGTGCTGCTGGGGACAGCAATCGATTTGAAGACATCAGAGCTCGGAACTGGGCCTGCTGCCTGAACTCGGTCTGCGAACCTGTTTGTATTGTTCGAGTCATCCTGAAAGATCGTATCGGTTTTCTGCACTTAACTCGGGTTGTAGGAGAGCTGCAGGGCTGGTAATCACATGAATCGATTCGGAGACATCAGACGCGTCCGCCTGTCGCATTCAGAGGCCTGAACTCGGTCTGATACTCGAGCTGGGTTTAGGAAACTATTCTTTTTGTTTGAGTTATCTTCAGAGATGCTGTTCCTTAGCGCGCGTAACTCGGGCTGTAGTTGAGCTACAGAGCTCGTACAGAAGACAATCCAGAAGCATCAGGGGGCGCTCGGCTGTTGCATCGAGAGGTTTGATCGCTTGGGCGGAAAAACTATTCGTTCTCTGCAATTTATTTTCTACATTATATATAGTCGGAAGCTCTACGAGTCCCCCGGCGGTAAGAAGGTTGACGGTTTACCGCCGGCGCCAAGTTGGCCCAGCCGGCCGAGGCGGACAATGTGGCAACTTTTGGGTGGTTTTGCAATTTTTTGAAAGATATTTGACAATTCATTTTGAGAAAGCAGATTTTTACTCCGAGCATTGAGATATAAACTTTGTTCCCTGAGCAGCTCAGCCCTCTAGATTCATTCTCAATACCAGTTCACTTGGAGGAACCGACTTCATGTTGACCCCGAAAAATCTCAATTTGAAGTTTTTGTAGAAAAGCTCCCAGAAGCTCCCGCTTTGATGCTGAGCTTTCTCACGGATGCAAGGAGCTCTACGTGGTTCCCGGCGGTGACCAGATTGACGGTTCACCGCCGGCGCCAGTATCGGCGCGCTGGAGAGCTAGTTGGCAAGAAAAATCTCGACGGAACTTTTACTGACTTTTGGTCGGTTGAAAATTTTGTTCTCGAAATTCAACCATTCGTTAGAGCTCTAGTATTTTTCCCGTGATATTCGATCTTATTCCCGCTCGCCATCTTGATCTCAGCTCGATCGGGTGAAGATTACTATCGAAAGGCACTGTGGCGGGATCGGCCGTTTTGAGTCATCTTGATACGCGCTGACGGTTTTCTGAACATAACTCGAGCTTTAGGCCAGCTACAGAGCTGGTAAGCTAATCGATGTAGAATGATTCGGCGCGTTCGCCTGTTGATCCCAGATTTCTGAACTCGGTCTGTCAGCCGAGCTAGGTCCGCAAACCTATTCGTAATATTCGTGTCATTCTGACAGGAACTCTCGGTTTTCTGTACTTAACTCGAGCTTGAAGACACCTACAGAGCTGATATTTACAGACACCGATTCAGAATCATCAGTTGCGTTTGTCTGTCGAATCCAGAGCTCTGAACCCGGTCTGCTGCCCGATCTAGAATCACGAAACTATTCGTATTCTTCGAGTCATCTTGAGAGGTGCTGTCGGTTTTCTGCACTTAAGTCGGGCTGTAGGGGGGGCTACAATGCTGGTGGTGACAGCAATCGATTTGGAGACATCAGGCGCGTCCGCCTGTCGAATCCAGAGCTCGGAACTCGGTCTGCTGCCCGAATTAAGTCTGCGAAACTATTGTATTGTTCGAGTGATCCTGAGAGGTGCTTTCGGTTTTCTGCACTTAACTCGGGCTGTATGGGGGGCAGAGGGCTGGTAATGACAGGAGTCGATTCGCAGACATCAGACGCGTCCGCCTGTCGCATTCAGAGGTCAAAAAATATTTACTATGAGTCGGAATGTTGCTAGGTGCTGTCGGTTTTCTCAACTTAAGTTGAGCTAGGAAGCTCTACGAGTCTCCCGGCGGTAACCAAGGTTGACGGTTTACCGCCGGCGCCCAGTAGAGCTTCCCTGAGAGCGCAGCGGCGAAGCTTAAGAGTAATTCGAAAACGCTGGCAGGCTAGTTGGCTCGAAAAATCTCGACGGAACTTTTCACAACTTTGGCTCGGTTAAAAATAACTCCTAGAGCTTCCCTCAGCAAGTTATTGCTGGAAGCTAAGAGTAATTCCGGCGCGCAGGAGAGCTAGTTGGCTCGAAAAATCTCGACGGAACTTTTGCTGACTTTTGCTCGGTTGAAAATTTCGTCCTCGAAATTGAACAATTCGTTTCGTTAGAGCTCTAGTATTTTTTCCCGTGATATTCGATCTTATTCCCGCTCGCCATCTTGATCTCAGCTCGATCGGGTGAATATTACTATCGAAAGGCACTGTGGCGGGATCGGCCGTTTTGAGTCATCTTGATACGCGCTGACGGTTTTCTGAACATAACTCGAGCTTTAGGACAGCTACAGAGCTGGTAAGCTAATCGATGTAGAATGATTAGGCGTGTTCGCCTGTTGATCCCAGATTTCTGAACTCGGTCTGTCAGCCGAGCTAGGTCCGCAAACCTATTCGTAATATTCGAGTCATTCTGACAGGAACTCTCGGTTTTCTGTACTTAACTCGAGCTTGAAGACACCTACAGAGCTGATATTTACAGACACCGATTCAGAATCATCAGTTGCGTTTGTCTGTCGAATCCAGAGCTCTGAACCCGGTCTGCTGCCCGATCTAGAATCACGAAACTATTCGTATTCTTCGAGTCATCTTGAGAGGTGCTGTCGGTTTTCTGCACTTAAGTCGGGCTGTAGGGGGGGCTACAATGCTGGTGGTGACAGCAATCGATTTGGAGACATCAGGCGCGTCCGCCTGTCGAATCCAGAGCTCGGAACTCGGTCTGCTGCCCGAATTAAGTCTGCGAAACTACTGTATTGTTCGAGTGATCCTGAGAGGTGCTTTCGGTTTTCTGCACTTAACTCGGGCTGTATGGGGGGCAGAGGGCTGGTAATGACAGGAGTCGATTCGCAGACATCAGACGCGTCCGCCTGTCGCATTCAGAGGTCAAAAAATATTTACTATGAGTCGGAATGTTGCTAGGTGCTGTCGGTTTTCTCAACTTAAGTCGAGCTAGGAAGCTCTACTACGAGTCTCCCGGCGGTAACCAAGGTTGACGGTTTACCGCGGGCGCCCAGTAGAGCTTCCCTGAGAGCGCAGCGGCGAAGCTTAAGAGTAATTCGAAAACGCTGGCAGGCTAGTTGCCTCGAAAAATCTCGACTGAACTTTTCACAACTTTGGCTCGGTTGAAAATAACTCCTAGAGCTTCCCTCAGCAAGTTATTGCTGGAAGCTAAGAGTAGTTCCGGCGCGCAGGACAGCTAGTTGGCTCGAAAAATCTCGACGGAACTTTTGCTGACTTTTGCTCGGTTGAAAATTTCGTCCTCGAAATTGAGCAATTCGTTTCGTTAGAGCTCTAGTATTTTTTTCCCGTGATATTAGATCTTATTCCCGCTCGCCATCTTGATCTCAGCTCGATCGGGTGAATATTACTATCAAAAAGCACTGTGGCGGGATCGGCCGTTTTGAGTCATCTTGATACGCGCTGACGGTTTTCTGAACATAACTCGAGCTTCAGAACAGCTATAGAGCTGATAAGCACAGCTAATCGATGTAGAATGATCAGGCGCGTTCGCCTGTTGAAGCTAGAGGTCTGAAATCGGTCTGATAGTCGAGCTAGGTCCGCAAACCTATTCGTATTATTCGAGTCATTTTGACATGAACTCTCGGTTTTCTGTACTTAACTCGAGCTGTAGGACAGGTATAGAGCTGATACGTACATAATCTGATTGAGACTGATCATTCGCATATGTCTGTCGAATCCAGAGCTCTGAACTCGGTCTGCTGCCCGATCTAGAATCGCGAAACTATTCGTATTGGTCGAGTTATCTTGAGAAGTGATCTCGGTTTCCTTCACTCAACTCGCGCTGAGGGGCGGCTACAGTGCGGGTGGTCACAGGGATCGATTTGCAGACATCAGGCGCGTGCACCTGTCGAATCGAGAGCTCGGAACTCGGTCTGCTGTCCGAATTAGGTCTGCAAAACTACTCTATTGTTCGAGTCATCCTGAGAGGTGCTGTCAGTTTTCTGCACGTAACTCGGGCTTTTGGGGGCTGCAGGGCTGGTAATGACAGGAGTCGATTCGCAGACATCAGACGCGTCCGCGTGTCGCATTCAGAGGTCAACAAATATTGACTATGAGTCGGAATGTTGGTAGGTGCTGTCGGTTTTCTTAACTTAAGTCGAGCTTGGAAGCTCTACGAGTCTCCCGGCGGTAACCAAGGTTGACGGTTTACCGCCGGCGCCCAGTTGGCAAGACAAATCTCGACGGAACTTTTGCTGACTTTTGGTCGGTTGAAAATTTTGTTCTCGAAATTCAACCATTCGTTAGAGCTCTAGTATTTTTTCCCGTGATATTCGATATTATTCCCGCTCGCCATCTTGATCTCAGCTCGATCGGGTGAATATTACGATCGAAAAGCATTGTGGCGGGATCGGCCGTTTTGAGTCATTTTGATACGGGCTGACGGTTTTCTGAACATAACTCGAGCTTTAAGACAGCTGCAGAGCTGGTAAGCACAGCTAATCGATGTAGAATGATTAGGCGCGTTCGCCTGTTGAATCCAGAGGTCTGAACTCGGTCTGCTAGCCGAGCTAGGTCCGCAAACCTATTCGTATTATTCGAGTCATCTTGACAGGAACTCTCGGTTTTCTGCACTTAACTCGAGCTGTAGAACAGCTACAGAGCTGATATTTACAGAAAAACCGATTCAGAATCATCAGTCGCGTTTGTCTGTCGAATCCATAGCTCTGAACTCGGTTTGCTGCCCGATCCTGAATCGCGAAACTATTCGTATTGGTCGAGTCATCTTGAGAAGTGCTCTCGGTTTTCTTTACTCAACTCGCGCTGAGTGGGGCTTCAGTGCTGGTGGTCACAGGAATCGATTTGAAAACATCAGGCGTCCGCCTGTCGAATCCAGAGCTCGGAACTCGGTCTGCTGCCCGAATTAGGTCTGCGAAACTACTGTATTGTTCGAGTCACCCTGAGAGGTGCTGTCGGTTTTCTGCACTTAACTCGGGCTGTAGGGGGGCTACAGGGCTGGTGATGACAGGAGTCGATTCGCAGACATCAGACGCGTCTGCCTGTCGCATTGAGAGGTCAAAAAATATTCACTATGAGTCGGAATGTTGGTAGGTGCTGTCGGTTTCTCAACTTAAGTCGAGCTTGGAAGCTCTACGAGTCTCCCGGCGGTAACCAAGGTTGAGGAAGCGGAGTTTACCTCCCGCTCTCCCTCGGCCTTGTCCCGTCGGGGGGCTCACTCGAGCTGCGTCGTGCAGTCAGGCAGCCTGCCCCTGGCCCGCCGCGCGGGGGGCGCGTGGCGATTGGGCCACTTCGGCGACGCCTGCACTTGTTTGCGGCATTGTTTGCACTTGTTTGCGAGCAGGCCGCCTGCACTTGTTTGCGGCATTTTGCCGCGTCGAGCTGGACGGGACGAGCCAGAGTCAATCGATCGATTTGGACCGCTGGGGAGCCAACTTCGGACATTGGGAGTGGGAGTATCTTGCCAGACAGGTTGGTAGAGCTCGACACGACGATAAGGATTCTCTAGTCGACATACCATCTGGGCCACCTGATCTCTCTCCCACTTTACCTCACCATCCTGTTGCCCCATATAACTTTCATCAGTTGAGTGCACATCTCAAACGTACTCGAGAAGATCGATCGTTCTGTGCGAAGTGGAATATCCCTTGTAATATCTCAGACGGCAAGATGGCTGCCTCATCAGCTGCTGCGGTCCCCGAGGTTTTCGCTATGGACGCCACTGATATGCCCGTTCCAGGAGCCAAGGAGGAGGAGGTCCCAGAGGGAAAACGGGTCAAAATTCAGACGGTTGAAGGCCTCGAGGAGGCCATGACAAAGGGGATGGACAAGATCACGACGCTTGTTGCATCTCTGGGAGGTAAGATGACGGAGGGCTTCCAATCAACACATCGAAGCATCACGGATCTCGGCACCCAGCTCAATGCTCGTGTTGATTCGGTGGAGAAAAATGTACAGCAGGCGATGACGGACATAGATGCTATTACTAAGAAGGTTGAGGATCAGAGGCTCCAGATAATCCAGCTCCAGCAGGCTCCTGCAGGTGGGGCCCCCAGAGCAGGCACCTCTACGACAGCGTCCTCGGCGGAAACTCGGCAGTCAGTGCAGAATTTCACCCCATCGTTCGTCGAGCTCAAGGGATGGGTGACGGACTGGAGGGATGCAGAGAAGCGTCAGGAGGAGATGTTATCACAGCAGGCGTTGAATTCACTGCTGAATGAGGTCCTGGCTGGAGAATGGTTCAGTGGTGTGAAGGAGTTTCTGGACCTGAACCAATCCAAGAGGTTCAACACAGGTAGAGAGGCGTGGGGGTATTCGCGTGCTCGGCTCTATTTCCAGAATGGGGTTACCAGTGACCAGCTGTGGGATCTTCGTCGTCGACTCGTTGCCGCGATCGCCGACAACAAACTCCAGCACGCTCCCAGGGCCCTCAAGGTCCACGTGGAGGCCCCCCCCTGGAAGAAGCCCCATCTGGATGCCGCTGGGATCTTTCAGGCCAAGTTCAAGAGTTTCAAGAAGCATCATTCGAATCTCAGGGCTGAGACGGGACCACCGATTACGTTCATGTGGGGCTCCAGTGACCACTTACCACCTCCAGGGAAGATTGTGGCCAAGTTCTCTCTGCAGAATGGCTGGGAGATCACTCGTGCAATGAATCAGCTTGAGCCAGGGATCAACATTGATGAGTTGCGAGCGAGGATTTCCAGTACGAACTAGAGGTGCCACGACACCATTGCGTCATGGAATGTGCGTCGGGCAGGTGCAGAGAACGGCCATGACATAATTAATTCACTACGTCGTTTAGATGTGGGACTCGCGGGGTTGTGCGAGTGTCAGTTCCTTTCAGTTCGTGATCTCAGCATGCGAGGTTACACAATTTTTCGGAGTACTTGTCGGAAGGCTGCGGTGATTATGTCTAAGTCTTGGAGAGACTCGCTCAGAGCCACATATCGTGGCAAAGGTTTTGTCATTTGTAGTTATTCTAGTGTTACGGTTATTGTTGCATATATGCCACATGAGAGTATCAATGCCCTTACGGAAGAACAGTATGAGCATGATGTGTATGAACAGATATTGTTTGATATATCCCAAGTGCTTCGCACACATAGGTCTAAGTTCCCGAAGCAGCCGCAGGACCTGGTCTTCTTGACAGATGCTAACGTCGAACTCGAGCCAGATTCGGAGGTCAACGGCTTTAGAGTTACTGGATCAGGGCTTCTGGAGGCGTCTGGGATTGCTGGGGAGTCTACGGAGATTGATACTGGGATGGAGGAGGGAGCGGATGACGGCAACCCGTATATGACTCAAACAAAACGTGGTGCACGCAAAGCCAGACCTCATAGGCTTGTCTCGGGCTTCGAAATTCGACGGGCGTCTAGGTTGCAATCGATGAGGAGGGCCCTACTGGACTTCTGCGGGCTCTGGGGCATCAGGATGGAGAACACATTCGGGCAGAGGAGGGTTACTTTCAAATCAGGTACGGGGGTGGAGAAGGTGCTCGACTATGTTGGTGTCAGCCGTCGTTTACACAGGCAGGAGCTCACCGTTGGCTGGATGCTGCCTTCGGAAGTCGGCCACGCCTGGACGGAGCACCCTTGCAGCAGATACGAGCGTGCGCTGTCTGACCACGCCTGCATAGTTGTTCGCTTGTCTTGTGCACCGTCTGCGAAGAGACGGACCCAGCCTGCTCGAAAATTCATCCACTTGCAACCGGTGTCACAGCTGGAGTTTGCGAAGAACATGGACGATCGGGGCAGTCGTTACCGTGCTCTGTGCCAGGAAAATGCTGACCCAGAGGATCGACAGGAGATGTTGGATACGCTGGGACCTGACCTCATAAAGGCCGCCGAGGAGACCCCCCAGAAAGATATCAATCCCAGGAATAATGTGCCAAAGAAATCCGAGATCCACTGGGCCGCCCAGGCAAGTAAACGTGAAGCTCTTCGTCGGGGGGATAGAGAGGAGGCTAAACGGTGCTCAAAGATTGTGAGGAGAGAAAGAAGGAGGCTTGAGGCAAGAGTACAGAGGTGGAGGACGGAAATGAACACGAGGAGGAGGAGGAGGGCCAAGACGGAGACGTTGATCCTTGCCAACGGGATGGAGTCTCAGAACCGCGAGGAGTGGGGGGACGAGATATTGGGGCACATGAAGTCTAAGGTGGAGGACCCCGAGGCCAGAGAGGTGACCCTGCGTGAGCTTCAGTCGCTGCGTGGTCTATGTTCGGGAAGCGGATCCTCAGAGGTGTTCTCGATGTCGCTCCTGCTGCGGGCGAGGGCGAAGCTGTCCACGGGAAAGGCCCCAGGTCCCGACAACGTGACTGTCACGATGTTGAAACAGCTCTCGTGGGCATCTGTGCGACGTGTTCTGGTGAGCTTCCAAGGTGTGTATTCCAGAAGGTTATGTTGTCCCGACAGTTGGCGTCAACTAGCTGCCACACTCATGCCAAAAGAAATGGACATACAACATTTGACAGATACACGTATGCTATGTCTACAGTCGTGTCTTATGAAATGGTACATGACATGTATTGTGATGTTGATTGAGAAGAGGATTGAGGAGCACCGACACTATGTATGCCTGTACGGATTCAGATCGGGACGCAAAACATCGGAAATCACCAGCGTTGCCAAGAGGCTCAGCCAGCACTCCGCTGTCTGGGGCAAAGGAGACAGTTTGTGGCTTGCCAATCTTGATATCTTACAAGCTTTCGATAATGTTACTCCGTGCCTCGCCATGCGCTGTCTTCGTGCTCTTGACATACCTGCTGATCTCATTGTGGCGTTGATTGAACCCATGATGGATAATCAGTGCGTGGCCAGCTTCGAGGGCATCGAGGCATCGTCAGCGGTCTATTGGGACAAATCTATTCGAACGGGAGGAGTAGAGGGACCTATGATTTTTCTGGCAGTTTCTATTGTACTCTGGAGAGATGTTATCGACAGATGGAGGCAAGAAACGCAGTACGGCATCAAATTGGAAAATGATGAGCGCATGTTCAATGGTGAGCGTATGACCCACAGTTTCTGGGCAGATAATCTTTTGTTGTATGCGAAGACCCGCACTGACCTTGAGTTGATGGTGCGTGACATGAGTATCCCCCTGATGAATGCAGGAATGACCTGGAAGCCGAAATCTTTGATGTATATTTACTTTGGTGCGCCGCCTGGCATCCCGCCGTCCCCTGAGCAGGATATCCGTGTGCTGGTGCCGTCTAGTGACGCCGCTCTTGGGACCCGAGAAGTGGTCCTACCGCGTGTTCAAGCGTTTGAGATCCTGGGAGCCACTCTGGAGGAGACCTGGAAGGACCACTCGGACTCAGAGGCCATGCTCCAGAAAGCCCAGAGGATGTTCTTTGGGGAAATCGCGTATTACCGCTGTTCTGGGATTGACTTGGCTGAAAGATTTACTCGCTATCAAGCTAAAGTGATTGCTGCATTATTATTCAACTGTGAGGGCAGAACGCCCGACTATTCTACCATTGCTGCTGTTCACTATTTTGAAGGCAGATGTCTAGCTATAATGTCAGGTATACGCAAGCGGAGAACTGAAGGCTGGTCTGAGTTTCAACGTAGGCGATACAAAGCGGGACGACAGAGTTTTGCTGGACTTGGATTCCGAAGTGCGGTGCAGATATGGATATTTCGTTGTTGGGATTGGGCTAAGGATGTCTCAGTTGCTGCAAGTATTCGTATGAGGAGATACACAACACACACAGAGGAGGAGGAGGGAGAGACGGTACCAAATCGGCGTCAGAGGAAAACTCGGGCGATGGCGGCGGCGGCGACTTCTCAAACATATCATGTATCTCAGATATCCCAGATGTCGAGTGGCTGTCGCCGGCGTACACCAGATGATCAGCCTGCCATACCTGAGGAGTCGGACATGTCACGTGAATGGATGATATCTAGGCTGGCCATGTTACATGGAAGGGGGAAGTGGACGGAACATCGTGACACATGTATTCTAGCAATGCCTGTAAAAGATAGGAAGCAGCTGACACGCATGAACATAGGCGGCCGCCCCCGTGGACATACTGCGTGGGACTGGTGCTTGTGCGATCTCTTTGGTTGTGAGTGGTACCTCTCATTCGACAGTTCCGCTGGGTCCCGTGAGAAATACTGCAAGCATTTGCTGACTGTGATTGGTATGCAACACTTGTTCGACTTGTTTGTTCTACCCAGGCCGCCTGGTGTGAGACATGTGAAGGCAGAGGAGGAGGAGGAGAGTGAGATGAATGAGAGGATGAGCAAACGTATTGCCGCAAATTTTGAGAATGAAACGGAGTGGAGGTGTGAGAATATTGAGCGTCTTGGGATGGAGATCTTGGGAGATAGTAAGACTGTTGTAAACTGGATGTGTGGTGAGTGGCAGATTCGCAACAAGCAGTATGTACGACTGGTGGGAACACTACAAAATACGGTATCGATGCTGTCTGGATGGGGACTGACCTCACCTGCATCGGGACAGAATCTGTATAAGCATTTCTTTCGTGAGGGTAATGAGCGTGCGGATAAATTGTCGTGGGAGGCCAGAGGTGGCCAAACTATTACTCGCTGGTTTGCATATGATAAGTTCCTCAGTACTCGTAAGACTGCTCTCCGTGGTGCATTCGATGGGGGTGTCAGTAATGAAGGATGTGGAGGTGGGTGGTGGCTTCAGATTGGCGTTGTAGGTAGGGGTTCCAGCGTGCAGGTTGATTTTCCCATCTCCTCCTCCTCCTCCTCCTCCTCTTCCTCCTGCACCAGCTCGCACAGCTTCCATTGGCACGATGTGGCCGAGGAGGCGATGAGTTTGCCTCCTGGTAGCACGGTAACCTGCTGTGAACTAGCTGCCTGCGCTGCCCTGACGAGAGCTGCTGCTAAGGTGGCGTGCGCTCTGCTACGACCTACCTAAGATGGTGGGGGCTCAGTTGCACTGCTCCGCCGATTCGGATTCGGATTCTAGTGGCGGACCGCAAACCGCAAAAAAAAACCAAGGTTGACGGTTTACCGCCGGCGCCCAGTTATGTTCTCGAAATCTGACCATTCGTTTGAGCTCTAGTATTTTTTCCCGTGATATTCGATATTATTCCCGCTCGCCGTCTTGTTCTCAGCTCGATCGGGTGAATATTAATATCGAAAAGCACTGTGGCGGAATCGACCGTTTTGAGTCATCTTGATACGGGCTGACGGTTTTCTGAACATAACTCGAGCTCTGGGACAGCTACAGAGCTGGTAAGCACAGCTAATCGATGTAGAATGATTAGGCGCGTTCGGCTGTTGAGTCCAGACGTCTGAACTCAGTCTGTTAGCCGAGCTAGGTCCGCAAACCTATTCGTATTATTCGAGTCATCTTGACAGGCACTCTCGGTTTTCTGTACTTAACTCGAGCTGTAGGACAGCTACAGAGCTGATATTTACAGAAGCCGATTCAGAATCAGCAGTTGCGTTTTTCTGTCGAATCCAGAGCTCTGAACTCGGTTTGCTGCCCGATCTATAATCGCGAAACTCTTCGTATTTGTCGAATCATCTTGAGAAGTGCTCTCGGTTTTCTTCACTCAACTCGCGCTGAGGGGGGCTACAGTGCTGGTGGTCACAGGAATCGATTTGAAGACATCAGGCGTCCGCCTGTCGAATCGAGAGCTCGGAACTCGGTCTGCTGCCCGAATTAAGTCTGCGAAACTTCTGTATTATTCGAGTCACCCTGAGAGGTGCTGTCGGTTTTCTGCACTTAACTCGGGCTGTAGGGGGGCTGCAGGGCTGGTAATGACAGGAGTCGATTCGCAGACATCAGACGCGCCCGCCTGTCGCATTCAGAGGTAAAAAATATTCACTATGAGTCGGAATGTTGGTCGGTGCTGTCGGTTTTCTCAACTTAAGTCGAGCTAGGAAGCTCTACGAGTCTCCCGGCGGTAACCAAGGTTGACGGTTTACCGCCGGCGCCCAGTTGGCAAGACAAATCTCGACGGAACTTTTGCTGACTTTTGGTCGGTTAAAAATTTTGTTCTCGAAATTCAACAATTCGTTTGAGCTCTATTATTTTTTCCCGTGATATTCGATCTTATTCCCGCTCGCCATCTTGATCTCAGCTCGATCAGGGGAATATTACTATCGAAAAGCACTGTGGCGGGATCGGCCGTTTTGAGTCATCTTGATACATGCTGATGGTTTTCTGAATATAACTCGAGCTTTAGGACAGCTATAGAGCTGGTAAGCACAGCTAATCATTATAGAATGATTATGCGCGTTTGCCTGTTGAATGCAGAGGTCTGAACTCGGTCTCCTAGCCGAGCTAGAATCGCGAAACTATTCGTATTGATCGAGGCATCTTGAGAAGTGCTCTCGGTTTTCTTCTCGGCTGAGGAGGGCTATTGTGCTGGTGGTCACAGGAATCGATTTGAAGACATCAGGCGCGTCCGCATGTCGAATCCAGAGCTCGCAACTCGGTCTGCTGCCCGAATTAGGTGTGCAGAACTACTGTATTCTTCGAGTCATCCTGAGAGGTGCTGTCGGTTTTCTGCTCTTAACTCGGGCTGTAGGGTGGCTGCAGGGGCTGGCAATGACAGGAGTCGATTCGCAGACATCAGACGCGTCCGTCTGTCGCATTCAGAGGTCAAAAAATATTCACTATAACTCGGAATGTTGGTAGGTGCTGTCGGTTTTCTCAACTCAAGTCGAGCTAGGAAGCTCTACGAGTCTCCCGGCGGTAACCAAGGTTGACGGTTTACCGCCGGCGCCCAGTAATTCCGGGGCGCTGGAGAGCTAGTTGGCAAGGAAAATCTCGACTGACCTTTTGCTGACTCTTGCTCGGTTGAAAATTTTGTTCTCAAAATTCAACAATGCGTTTGAGCTCTAGTATTTGTCCCGTGATATTAGATCTTATTCCCGCTCGCCATCTTGATCTCAGCTCGATCGGGTACCTTTTACTGTCAAAGAGCACACGGGCGGGATCGACCGTTCGAGTCATCTTGTCACGCGGTGTCGGTTTTCTCAAGAGAACTCGAGCTTCAGGACAGCTAAAGAGCTGGTAAGCACAGCTAATCGATTCAGAATGATCAGGCGCGTTCGCCTGTTGAAGCCAGAGGTCTGAATTCGGTCTGCTAGCCGAGCTAGGTGCGCAAACTTGTTCGTATTATTCGAGTCATCTTGACTAGCGCTCTCGGTTTTCTGTACTTATCTCGAGCTACAGGACAGCTACAGAGCTGATACGTACAGAATCTGATTCAGAATCATCAGTGGCCATCATCCGTCGAATCCAGAGCTCTGAACTCGGTTTGCTGCCCGATCTAGAATCGCGAAACTATTCGTATTGTTCGAGTCGCTTGCGGGATGCTGTTGGTTCTCTGCGCTTAACTCGGGCTCTAGGGGGGGCTGCATAGCTGGTAATCACTGGAATCGATTTGAAGACATCCGGCGCGTTCGCCTGCGGAATCCAGAGCTCCGAACTCGGTCTGTTGCCCGAACTAGTTTCGCGAAACTATTCGTATTGTTCGAGTCATCCTGAGAGGTGCTGTCGGTTTCCTGCACTTAACTCGGCTGCAGGGGGGGCTGCAGGGCTGGTAATCACAGGGATCGATTCAAAGACATCAGACGCGTCCGCCTGTCGCATGCAGAGGTGTGAACTCGGTCTGATACTCGAACTAGGTTTACCAAACTGTTCGTATTGTTCGAATTATCTTGAGAGATGCTGTCGATTTACGCACGTAACTCGGGCTGTAGGAGAGCTAGAGAGCTCGTACAGAAGACAATCTAGAAGCATCGGGGGCGTTCGGCTGTTATATCCGAGAGGTCTCAAATTGCCTGGGCTGAAAAAAGTATTTTTCTGTGTAATTTCTTTTGACATTATATGTTGTCAGGAAGCTCTACGAGTCCCCGGCGGTAACAAAGGTTGACGGTTTACCGCCGGCGCCCAGTTCTGGAGCGGCGAAGATGGGCTGCTGGCGGGCACCACCACCGTCCGGCTTCTAATCTAAAACTTTCTATCTCTCGGACAGCTCCCCGGGAAATAACTCGTAGAGCTTCCTTAGCAAGTTATTGCTGGAAGCTTAAGAGTAATTCCGGGGCGCTGGAGAGCTAGTGGGCAAGAAAAATCTCGACGGACCTTTTGATGACTTTTGGTCGGTTGAAAATTTTGTTCTCGAAATTCAACAATTCGTTAGAGCTCTAATATTTTTTCCCGTGATATTCGATCTTATTTCCGCTCGCTTTCTTGATCTCAGCTCGATCGGGTACCTTTTACTGCCAAAAAGCACTCCGGCGGGATCGGCCGTTTCGAGTCATCTTGATACGCGCTGTTGGTTCTCAAGATAACTCGAGCTTCAGGACAGCTACAGAGCTGATAAGCACAGCTAATCGATTCAGAATGATCAGGCGCGATCGCCTGTTGAATCTAGAGGTCTGAACTCGGTCTGCTAGCCGAGCTAGGTCTGCAAACCTATTCGTATTATTCGAGTCATCGTAGCAGATACTCTCGGTTTTCTGTACTTAACTCGAGCTGTAGGGCAGTTACAGAGCTCATAGTGACAGAAATCGATTGAGAATCATCAGACGCTTTCGTCTGTTCAATCGAGAGCTCTGAACTCGGCCTGCTGCCCGAGCTACGCGAAACTATTCGTATTGTTCGAATCATCTTGAGAAGTGCTCTCAGTTTTCTGCACTTAACTCGTGCTGGGGGAGGGCTACAGTGCTGCTGGTCACAGAAATCGATTTCGAGACAGAACAGGCGCGTCCGTCTGTCGAACCCAGAGCTCGGAACTCGGTCTGCTGCTCGAACTAGGTCCGCGAAACTATTGTATTATTCGAGTTATCCTGAGAGCTGCTGTCGGTTTTCTGCACTGAGCTCGGGCTGTAGGGGGGCTGCAGGGCTGGTAATTACAGAAGTCGATTCGCAGACATCAGACGCGTCCGCCTGTCGCATCCAGAGGTCTGAACTCGGTTTGATACTCGAGCTGGGTTGCCAAACTGTTTGTTTTCTTGTCAGAGTCATCTTGAGAGGTCTGAAATCGCTTGGGCTGAAAACTAGTCCTTCTCTGGAATTTTTTCCCACGCTATATACTGTCAGGAAGCTCTACGAGTCCCCCGGCGGTAAGAAAGGTTGACGGTTTACCGCCGGCGCCCAGTGCCCGAAGAGCGAAGAGACCCTCGGGAAGGGAGACTCTTTCCCAGAGAGCTCGGGGGAACTCCCTGCAGCGCTCCCGAAGCGCTGCCAAAAACGCTTCCACGCGTGACTGCACGCGTACAGGCACACGTGAAGAGCGCCGAACCCGCTGCCGGCTCAGGCGAGGCGCTGCGGGGATCGTGAACCGGCAAAGATGCGCTGCTGGCGGACACCACCACCGTCCAGGCTCCTAATCTTAAACTCTCTAGCTCCCAGAGAGCTCTCCGGAAACCCAAAATTATGTCGTAGAGCTTCCCCTTGCAAGAAATTGCTGGAAGCTAAGAGTAATTCCGGGGCGCTGGAGAGCTAGTTGGCAAGAAAAATCTCGACGGACCTTTGGGTGACTTTTGGTCGGTTCAATTTTTTTTCGAAATTCAACAATTCGTTAGAGCTCTAGCATTTTTTCCCGTGATATTCGATCTTATTCCCGCTCGCCATCTTGATCTCAGCTCGATCGGGTACCTTTTACTGCCAAAAAGCACTCCGGCGGGATCGGCCGTTTCGAGTCATCTTGATACGCGGTGACGGTTTTCTCAAGATAACTCGAGCTTCAGGGCAGCTACAGAGCTGGTGAGCCCAGCTTATGGATTCAGAATGATTAGGCGCGTTCGCCTGTTGAATCCAGAGGTCTGAACTCGGTCTGCTAGCCGAGCTAGGTCTGGAAATCTATTCGTATTATTCGAGTCATCTTGACAGACGCTCTCGGTTTTCTGTACTTAACTCGAGCTACAGCACAGCTACAGAGCTGATACGTACAGAATCCGATCAGAATCATCAGTGGCCGTTGTCTGTTGAATCCAGAGCTGAAATCGGTGTGCTGCTCAATCTAGAATACCAAAACTATTTGTATCGTTCGAGTTATCTTCAGAGATGCTGTCGGTTCTCTGCCCTTAACTCGGGCTGTAGGGGGGCTGCATGGCTGGTAATCACTGGAATCGATTCCGAACATCAGGCGCGTCCGCCTCTCGAATCCAGAGCGAACTCTGTCCGCTGCACGAACTAGGTCCGCAAAACTATTCGTATTGTTCAAGTCATGTTGAGAGGTGCTGTCGGTTTCCTGCACTTAACTCGGGCTGTAGGGGGGGCTGCAGGGCTGGTAATCACAGGAATCGATTTAGAGACATCAGACGCGTCCGCCTGTGGCATGCAGAGGTCTGATCTCGGTGTGATACTCGAGCTAGGTTTGCCAAACTATTTGTATTGTTCGAGTCATCTTGAGAGGTGCTGTCAATTCACGTACAGGAGACAAGTCAGAAGCATAGGAGGCGTTCGGCTGTTGCATCCGAGAGGTCTGAAATTGCTTGGGCTGAAAAAACTATTTTTTCAGTGTATTTACATTATATGTTGTTAGGAAGCTCTACGAGTCCCCCGGCGGTAAGAAAGGTTGACGGTTTACCGCCGGCGCCCAGTTTTCACATCTTCTTTCCTGGCGAGTCGAGCAACTCGCACGGGCGGTGAACCGTCAACCTGATCACCGCCGGGAACCTCGTAGAGCTCCTTCATGAGAGTGCTCAGAGCCGAAGAAGAGAGCTTCAGGAGGCATTTCTCCAAAAAATGAACATTTATTTTTTTTCATGTCAACACAAAGTTAGTTCCGCCAAGTGTTTTGATAGCGGAAGTGCGTCTATAGAGCTCATATTAAGACGCAGAGGCCCTCACAGTCGTCTTCAGTTGCGAAAAATCTGCTTTTTCAAAATGAATTGTCAAATATCTTTCAAATCTTAGCAAAACCGACCCAAAGTTATGACACTGGCGCCGGCGGCGAACCGTCAACCTGGTCACCGCCGGGAACCTCGTAGAGCTCCTTGCTCGCGTAAAATGCTCAGCATCAAAAGGGAGGGCTTCTGGAAGCATTTCTCGAAAAAGAGAAAACATGATATTTTTCAGGTCGACATAAAGTTGGTTTCGCCAAGTGTTTTGATAGTAAAAGTGCACCTAGAGAGCTCATATTAAAACGCAGAGGCCTCATAGTTGTCCACAGTGCGACAAATCTGCTTTCTCAAAATAATGGTCCAATATCTTTTAAATATTCGCAAAACCACCCAAAAGTCATCACATTGTCCGCCCCGGCCGGGTGGACCAACTAGCTCCAGCCCGCGCCGGAATTCCTCTAGCTCGTCGATGCCGAAGAGCTCTACGAGGTACTTGGTAGCGTCCAAAACCCGAAGAGCGAAGAGACCCTCGGGGACGGGAAATCTTTCTGGAGGGCCTTGGGGGGCTTCCCTGGAGCGCTGCTGAAGCGCTTCCAGAAACGCTGCCATGCGTGCCTGCACGCGTGCAGGCACGCGTGGAAGCTTGCCGAAAGCTCTCCCGGACCCGTTGCCGGGGCGCCGGAGTTTCTGCGAGGCCCCTGGACCGCCGTGGAGGAGCTCCTGGCGGGCACCTCCACCGTCCGGTTTCTAATCTTAAGCCCTCTAGCTCTCAGCGAGCTCTCCGGGAATCTTCTTTTCTGGCCGGGTCGGCAAACTAGCCTTACCCCGCGCCGGAATTCCTCTAGCTCATCGACTTGGTAGCGTCCAAAACCCGGAGAGCGAAGAGACCCTTCGGGGACTTTCCTGCAGAGCTCTGGGAGACTCCCCTGCAGCGCTGCTGATGCGCTGCCAGAACCGCTTCCATGCGTGCCTGCACGCGGGCACGCACGCGTTCGCGCATGCCGGAAGCTCTCCCGGACCAGCTGCCGGGCCGAACGAGCCCCTGCGGGGATTCTGGAGCGCCGCGGAGGAGCTCCTGGGGGGCACCACCATCGCCCGGCTTCTAATACCGTAGAGCTCTTCGCTGTCGATGAGCTAGAGGAACTCCGGCGCGGGGTGGAGCTAGTTGGTCGACCCGACCAGAAAGGACAAAGTGATAACTTTGGGTCGGTTTTGCTCAGATTTGAAAGATATTTGACAATTCATTTTGAGAAAGCAAATTCTTCGCACCTGTAAGCGATTATGAGGGCCTCTCCGTCTTAATATGAGCTCTGTAGGCGCACTTTTACTGTCCAAACACTTGGGGGAACCAACTTCTTGTCGACATGAAAAAAATCAATGTTCAATTTTTCGAGAAACGCCTCGAGAAACTCACTCTTCCGACTCTGAGCACTCTCATGCGTGAAAGGAGCTCTACGAGGTTCCCGGCGGTGACCAGGTTGACGGTTCACCGCCGGCGCCAGTCTTAAACCCTCTAGCTCTCAGCGAGCTCCCCGGGAATGACGAAGAGCTCTACGAGGTACTAGCTCCACCTTGCGCCGGAATTCCTCTAGCTCATCAATAACGAAGAGCTCTACGAGGCATGCCCAAGAGCTCTACAAGGTACTATCTCTGCCGGGGGCCTCCCTGATGCGCTTCGAACGCTGCCTGGCACGCCTGCATACGTGCCTGCACGCTTGCAGGCACGCCTCGACGCATGCTTTCCTGCAGAGCCCTGTCGAACCCCCCTGAGGCGCCTGCAGCGCTCTGTCGAACCCTTCTGGAGCGATCCTGCATTGCTGCGGCCTGCTGCCGGCTCGGGCGAGGTGCTGCGAGGATCGTGGAGCGGCGGAGATGGGCTGCTGGCGGGCATCACCACAGTCGAGCTTCGAATCCAGAACCCAGCTCCGAGCAACAAGCTGAGGGAAGCTCTACGAGTTACTCGGTAGCGTCCAAAACTTAACTCGTAGAGCTTCCCTTAGCAAGTTATTGCTGGAAGCTTAAGAGTAATTCCGGGGCGCTGGAGAGCTAGTTGGCAAGAAAAATCTCGACGGACATTTTGGGGACTTTTGGTCGATTCAAAATTTTGTTCTCGACATTCAACTATTCGTTAGAGCTCTAGTATTTTTTCCCGTGCTATTCGATCTTATTCCCGCTCGCCGTCTTGATCTCAGCTCGATCGGGTACCTTTTACTGCCAAAAAGCAGCGGCGGGATCGCCTGTTTCGGGTCATCTTGTCACGCGGTTTCGGTTTTCTCAAGATAACTCGAGCTTGAGGACAGCTACAGAGCTGGTAAGCACAGCTAATCGATTCAGAATGATTAGGCGCGTTCGCCTGTTCAACCCAGAGGTCTGAACTCGGTCTGCTAGCCGAGCTAGGTCCGCAAACCTATTCGTATTATTCGAGTCATCTTGACAGACGCTCTCGGTTTTCTGTACTTAACTCGAGCTACAGGACAGCTACAGAGCTGATACGTACATAATCTGATTCAGAATCATCAGTGGCTATTGTCTGTTGACTCCAGAGCTCTGAACTCGGTCTGCTGCCCGATCTAGAATCGCGAAACTGTTCGTATTGTTCGAGTTATCTTGAGAGATGCTGTCGGTTCTCTGCACTTGACTCGGGCTGTAGGGGTGCTGCATGGCTGGTAATCACTGGAATCGATTCGGAGACATCAGGCGCGTCCGCCTGTCGAATCCAGAGCTCCGAACTCTGTCTGCTGCCCGAACTAGGTCCGCGAAACTATTCGTATTGTTCGAGTCATCCTGAGAGGCGCTGTCGGTTTCCTGCACTTAACTCGGGCTGTAGGGGGGGATGCATGGCTGGTAATCCCTGGAATCGATTCAGAGACATCAGACGCGTCCGCCTGTCGCATGCAGAGGTCTGAACTCGGTCTGATACTCGAGCTAGGTTTGCCAAACTATTCGTATTGTTCGAGTCATCTTGAGAGGTGCTGTCGATTTACGCACGTAACTCGGGCTGTAGAAGAGCTACAGAGCCCGTACATAAGACAATCCAGAAGCATCGGGGGCGTTCGGCTGTTGCATCCGAGAGGTCTGAAATTGCTTGGGCTGAAAAATTATTTGTTCGGTGTAAATTTTTCGACATTATATGTTGTCAGGAAGCTCTACGAGTCCCCCGGCGGTAACCAAGGTTGACGGTTTACCGCCGGCGTCCAGTGAAGAGCGAAAGATCTTCGGGGACGCGAAATCTTTCCTGGAGAGCCCCGCGGGGCCTCCCCTGAAGCGCTTGGGAAGCGCTGCCAGGCACGCCCCCGAGCGCGCCAGGCGCGCGTGCAGGCGCGCGTGGACGCGCGCGGGAAGCACCCCAGAACCCGCTGCCGGCACGGGCAAGCTACTGCGGCGGACTGGGATCCGGCGGTGAACCGTCAACCAGGTAACCGCCGGGGGCCTCGTAGAGCTCTGTTCTTGAGCGGCGCTGCGGAGCACGCGAAAAAGCTGTATCGAGGGTGAAGACACAAGCTCGAAAAACGTGTTTTTTCATTTTGCATCTTTGCTTCGTCGACTAGCTCGAGTACCAGACCGAGTTGAGACCTCTCGATGCGAGAAAAGAACGCGCCGGGTGATACTGGATCGGTTTATACGCGTACCAGCTCTGTAGCTCTTCTAAATCTTTAGTTCAGTACAGGAAACCGGGAGAGCTTCTCAAATGACTCAAATGATACAAATAGTTTTGCGACCTAGCTCGAGTATAAGATCAAGTTCAGACCTCTGGGTGCAACAAACGAACGCGCCTATTCCGGATAGGTGTCTGAGTATGTCTGTGGCTATCCCAACTCTCCAGGTAAGTACCGAAAACCGTCAGCGCGTGTCAGCATGGCTCGGAACACAATGGAATCCCTCAAGTGTTTTAATAGTAAGATTGCATCTACGGACCTTCGAATTTGACAAGCAGACGCGGCATAACCTACTACACGTGGAAAAATACCAGTTCTTAAAACGAACTTTCAATTATCTCAAGTTATCACGTTGTCTCTTAAGGTCGGGTTGGCACACTGGCGCCGGCGGTGAACCGTCAACCTGGTCACCGCCGGGAACCTCGTAGAGCTCCTTAGACTAGCCAGAGCTCAGAATCGAACTAGAGTCATAAAATGATGATTTTCCAATTTTTTGTCGATCTTCATATTGGCTCGGTGCCTGGAAATCAACTCTTCATAAACTGGCGCCTGCGGTGAACAGTCAACCTCGTCACCGCCGGAAATCTCGTAGAGCTCCTTATACTGGTTAGAGTGCTCGGAATCGCGGTATTTTTGGCACCTGTAGTGGGTCATGTCACCCGTCAATAACTTCCCAGGTCCGTAGCTGCAGTATTATTACTATTTAAACACTTGAAGGAGTTGTCGTGAAAAAAAAAAGAAGAAAAAAACGTATTTTTCGAGTTTCGCGCACGCCTAAGAAAGGTCCCAGCACGTCATACGAGCAACGCCGTGCGAGGAAAGAGCTCTACGAGGCTCCCAGCGGTAACCTGGTTGACGGTTTACCGCCGGCTCCAGTTGAAATGAATGCCCTCCGTGGTGCTTTCGACGGAGGGCGGTTCGAAATGGGTGTTGGACGTGGTTGGCTTATTAACGTGCACGCACATTATTCCTTCCCCTTCCACTTCTTCTCCTGAGCTGATTGGTTATGACCACGCACCGATCTGGATGAATAGCATTATGGCTGACGCCTTTCTGCTTCCTCTGAGCTGCACTCTACCTCGTAGAGCTCTGCAGCATCGATGAGCTAGAGGAATTTCGGCGCGGGATGGAGCTGGTTGGCCCACCCGGCTCGGGCGGACAATGTTCCCGGAGAGCTCTCTGAAAGCTAGAGGTTTTAGATTAGAAGCTGGACGGTGGTGGTGCCTGCCAGCAACCCATCTTCGCGTCTCCAGGATCCTCGCAGCGGCTTATAAAACCCTTCAGCAGGTCCGGGAGCGCTTCGGGCACACGTTCACGCGCGCCTGCACGCGCGCAGGCACCCGTGGAAGCGTTCCTGGCAGCGCTTCAGAGGCACTGCAGGGGGCCCCCAGAGCCCCGAAGGGCTTCACGAGAGCGTTCGAGGGCTCCCCAGGAAAGCTCCGGTGTGTGTTGCTTTCGCTCTCCGGTCTCTTCCGTGGGTTCAAAATTTAATTCTCGAAATTCAACCATTCGTTAGAGCTACAGTACTATATTCGATCTTAGGGTCTCGGGTGGATATTACTGCCAAAAAACGTTACGGCGGGATCAGCTGTTTCGAGTCTTAAACTCAAGCTGTAAGACAGCTACAGATAGGACAGCTATATAGCTCATACTTACAGAAATCGATTCAGAATGTTGTATTCAGAGGTCGAAGCTTAGTCTGCTACTCGAGCTAGACCCGAAAAACTATTTGTATTGTTCGAGCCATTTTGAGAGGTGGTGTCGGTTTCCTGAACTGAACTCGGTGTGTAGGGTGGCTACAGGGCTTGCAATAACATGAACTGCTACAGAGACATCAGGCGCGTCCGTCTCGCATGCAGAGGTCTGAACTCGGTCTGCTACTCGAGCAGGTTCGCGAAGATACTTGTATCGCTCGAGTGATCTCGGCAGTGACTGTCCGTTTTCTCTACTCGAGCTGTAGGTAGCTACAGAGCTGATACTCACAGAAAGCGATGGAGAATAATCTGGCTTGTTCGCCTCCAGAGGTTTGAAATCGGTCTGCTACTCGAGCTAGCTCTGCGAAGCTATTCGTATCGTTCGAGTCATCTTGAGAGATGCTGTTTTCGCACGTAACTCGGGCTGTAGGAGAGCTACAGAGCTGATGCGCACAGAATCTGGTTCGGAATCATCAGGCCGGTTTGTCTATTGCATCCAGAGGTCTGAACTCGGCCTGCTACTATGTCCGCGAAACTATTTGTATTATCCGAGTCAGCCTGACAGGTGTTGTCCTGAACTCGGGCTGCAGCTACAGAGCTGACACGGACAGGAACCCGATCTAGAAGCGTTCGTCTGTCGCATCGAGAGGTCTGAACTCGGTCTGCTACCCGAGCTAGGTTCGCAAAACTATTCGTATTCAATTGATATTTTTTTCCAAGGGATGGTGAGTTTCTTTGCTGAAGCTCAAGGGCTCTTCGGACGAAAAAATTAGAAGGATATCATGAAACGCGAAGCATCTAGAGGCTTGGTTTGGGTCTGTTCTGAGCGCAGACGTCAAACGCGGATTCGTACTCTGCTACTCTCTCCCTAATGGTACTATTCTCCTTGGTTCTACACGCTGCAGAACTGTTCAGCAGAGCAATGGGAAGGGAACTATCAGGGACAATAGTGACATGTATCTACACGCCTGAGATCAGTCTGCTATCGGCGCTCCGACTGAAGAACTATTCGTTCTCTGCTAATTCTTTACACATAAAATATGGCCAGGAAGCTCTACGAGCCCCCCAGCGGTTTGAAGGTTAACGGTTTACCGCCGGCGCCCCGTTTCGTAACGTGGATTGGGTTGTGCTACGTTCGCCTGTTAAATATAGCTCTTCGGTATCGATGAGCTAGAGGAATTCTGGCGCGGGGTGGAGCTAGTTGGTCGATCCGACCAGAACGGACAATGTGATGACTTTCGGTCGGTTTTGCAAAATTTGAAAGATATTCAACCATTTATTTGAGAAAACAGATTCTTACGCCGAGCATTGGCATATAAACTTCTCTGACAGCAGCTGAGCTCTCCCGATGTATTCTATCAACAGTTGACTTCCCGGAACCGAGCCAATATGAACATCGAAGAAATCGAAATCAAGATTTTAGGGAATCGTTATTTTGTAATCTAATTCGATTATGAGCATCCTTACAGTGTGAGAAGCTCTACGAGGTTCCCGGCGGTGACCAGGTTGACGGTTCACCGCCGGCGCCAGTCCTCAGGTACGTAGCTGTAATATTACTATCAACAAACGTGAAGGAACCCTTGGGCGTCAAGTTCTTCTTTTCCAAAATGATAATTGTTTCGTGCATTTGACAACAGCTTCAAGCAATATAGTAGGTTATGATGCGCTGTTGGATGTCGAGATACCTCGAGTTCTGATGCAAACGGAAAACGTAATGGAAAATCTTACTTTGAACTATTGTCAGGTTCACTTGAGCTTTATGTTTAATATCGGAGCACTATTACGCGACTCGAGAGCTCTACGAGGGTCCCGGGGGCAACCTGGTTGACAGTTTACCGCTGCTCCCAGTTCCCGGAGAGCTCTCTGAGAGCTAGAAGGTTTTAGAGTAGAAGCCGGACGGCGGTGGTGCCTGCCAGCAGCCCATCTCCGCCGGTCCAGAATCCCCGCAGCAGTTCGCTTGGGCCGGCAGCGGGTTCGGGGGCGCTTCCAGCACGCGTCCACGCGGGACTGCAGGCGTGCAGGCACGCGTGGAAGCGTTCCTGGCAGCGCTTCCCGCCCACCGTGTTTGGGTTCTACGGCTCTCGGCCGTGGCCCTCTCCGTCGTGTTCCCGGAGAGCTCGCTGAGAGCTAAAGGGTCTTAGATTAGAAGCCGGACGGTGGTGGTGCCCGCCAGCAGCCCATCTTCGCCGGTCCACGATCCTCGCAGCAACTCGCCCGTCCCGGCAGTGGGTCCGGGAGAGCTTCCGGCATGCGTTCACGCGTGCCGACATGCGTGCAGGCACGCGTGGGAGCATTCCTGGCAGCCCTTGACAAGCGTTTCCGGGGAGCCCCCGGGGGCGGTCTCTTCGCTCTTCGGGTTTGGACGCTACCAATGCACCACTTTGTGCGGTGCCAGACGGCCTTCCCCATCTTGCTCGCCGAGCTCGATCCTGCCCCGCGAATGCGTGTGGGCTGTCACACAGCGCCGGTTGGCTCGCCTCTCCTCCTCTTCCTCTCTCCCCGCTTTAACCATTCACCAGTTTGTGCGGCTCTTGGGTGCGCCCCCAAGAAAGTGTGCCCTGGCTGCTCATGGGGCAGCGCGACGGTCCATCACAAGATTGGAGGCCTTGGACGCGTCGTGCCGCGGCACAAGGGGGCACCTCTCTTACATTCAGCAGTCTGTGCAGCTCTTGGCTGCGCCCCCAGCGTTTCGATTGACAAGACAGGGGAGCTGGCAGGTTCAGCCACCCCTTCTGGCGCCTTGGTTGAGGACCTGACAGTGCTGTGGCACAAGCCAAGCGGGCCCCCTTGGCACGGTCTCGTGGCAGCGATTCGGCTGCACCCCCACGTTCATTCACAAGTATGTGCGGCTCTTGGCTGCGCCCCCAGCTTTGTGCATGGACATCAAGGCCGTGGAGCGGACAGGTCAGCCACCTCAACGGGTCACGACGACCCGCGCCGCGGCGCAGTGGACCCTGGTTGAGGATGTGCCAGTGCCGCGACACGTCCCAGCGAAGAGGCCATGGACACGCTGTCTTACCAGCGGCCCCTGGGTGCCCCCCCCCCCCCCTGCGGCTCCTGGCTGCGCCCCCAGCTTTGCGAGGAGACACCGCGACAGAGGAGCTGACAGGTTCAGCCACCTCCGTGTGTAGCGGTGACCCGCAGCTCGCTTTCAGCTGGGCCAGGACCCTCGGTTTGTGCAAGGCCTGCCCCACCTACACCGCCGCGGCCAGCGGGCCTCCCATGCCCGCGGGCCCGGCCCGCACGGTGCGGTTCGGGACGACCCTGGTGCTGGGCTTCGGCAAGGTGCTGACCGGCGCACCTCACCGCTTCTGGTACCACCCGATGCCGGGCCTAGTTTGGGCGTGTTCCTGCACAAGTGGTTTGTCCTTTGGCAGGTCACCGCGGATCCCCTAGCAGGTCCGTCATAGGTGTTACGGTTTACGCTTGCGACTTTGCGCCCCCGACCCCCGTGTCGGATATGTTACTCGCGGTGAACGCCGGCGACGTCGACGACAGGGTCCCGACTATGGTCGTCGCCTTCGCGTTCAGCTCCTGCACAATGGTTCATCCTTTGGCAGGTCATCGCGGTCCCCCCTGCAGGCTGGGCCATGCGACTCGACCAGTGCTTGCAGCTTTACGCCCCCGATCCTCAGTGTCGGACAAGTTGCAGGCTGTGGGCTCCGACGACACGGTAGACTGTTCCTTGACTGGG
Source organism: Prorocentrum cordatum (assembly GCA_963575745.1). Lineage (NCBI taxonomy): Eukaryota > Dinophyceae > Prorocentrales > Prorocentraceae > Prorocentrum > Prorocentrum cordatum. The sequence continues at coordinate 47,818 of CAUYUJ010001760.1, forward strand.
TTCTGGTCGCTCTCTTGCCAAGAGCGTCCCTTGAATCACTGTGAGTAAGGCTTCCATCTGTGCCTTCCATTTTCCTACTGCCGCGTGCCCTTGCGCCCGCCGTGTCTCTCCTGTTCCTTGCCTCGCCTGTTATTGCTTGGACAGTGCGGCCACGCCTGGCCACCCCGTGCCGCCGCAGTGCAGCGTGTCGCGCTGTCCGGTACGGTTGGGGCTTGGCGCCACGTGTGCGGCAGCTCCCATCTGTCCGCTTCCAGGTTTGTGCTTGCGTTCCCCTCTGTCGGGCCGCCAGCGCCAGCCCCCAATCAGGGTCATTTTGTCCCTGGCATGTGCACTCGCTTCAGTGGCTTATGCGCCTCTGCGGCTAATTACCTCGCTCTGTGCCCCAGTCGTGTCCGCCCCGCTTCCAGGATCTGTCCTCGGAGCCGCCAATCCAAAAAAGGAATAACCCCATCAGCCCATCCAGAAACGAAGCCCAGGTGAGTTGAAGCATCTTGGCGGGCCCGGGGCAGTCTTCGATCGTCTTGGGTGCTTCGGGGATGCTCTTGAGGTCTCTTGGGGGTCTCTTGGGAGTCTCTTGGAGGCCTCTTGGGCGCCTCTTTGCGCATCTTGGGGCCCTCCTGGGGCGCGCTTGGGAGCCTTGGGGGCGCTCTTGAGGCCATCTTGGAGACCGATCAAAAAATATGAAAGCTCTAATTACGACCCCCCCTCGGGGCTTCCAAACGTTGCTCTTTGCGCGTTTCTTGGGGCGCTCTTGGAGCGCTCTTGGGCGCTCGTGGGGCCGTCTTGGGGCTCTCTTGGGCCTCTCTTGGGGCCCTCTTGGGCCAGCTTGGAGCCGTCTTAAGGCTTCGGAAGGCAATCGGAAGCGAGAAGGCGAGAAACCAAAGTTCATTTCATTGATGCTCCTTAGGTTTTGGACGGATTTTGGCCTTTTGGCGGCCTCCTGTGGAGGCTTCGTGGTCACTCGGAACCGTCTTGGAGCGGTCTTGGGGCCTCTTGGAGGGTCTTGGGGGCCAATTGGAGTCGTCTTGTCTTGGGCTATCTTGGACCATCCTGGAAGTCATCTTGGGCTCTCTGAGGCCCTCCTACAGCCACGTTGGGCCATCTTGGACGCTACAACGACCCGCGACCCCGCCCCTCCAGGTCCGGGGGGGGATAAGGGAGATGGGTAACCCCCTCACCGACGGGGAAGAAGGGGGTTGGCATAGAAAGCTCTGTCGACCACCTACGCCCTAAAGGGCTGGTGGGATTAGGGCTGCCCCAAAGAGTCGCCTTTTTGGCGCTCTTGGGCCGCTTTTGGACGCTCTTGGGTTTGTTTTGGGACCAGGTTGGGTCTCTCTTGGGGTCCCCTTGGGCCTTCTTGGGGTCATTTTGAGCACCTAACAGCTGGTCGGAAGATAACCGGCGAGGCGGCAAAACCAGTTGTATTCTGTGCACTTCGCGTAACCTCACCAGCCTTTCCAGAAACGATGCCCCGACGAGTTACCCTGATCAAGGATGCAGAGGAGCATGCAGTGGAATTTAGGGCTGTGTAAGCCTTCGTACCCCAAGTGGAGGAGGGATCGGAGGTGGCGGATGAGTAGGAGGAAGAGGAGGGAAAGGGGGAGGGGGGAGGGGGGAGGGAGGAGGAGCCCGCGGATGATGATGATGATGAGGATGATGAGGATGATGAAGATGATGATAATGGTGATGCCGGTGACGATGACGATGATGATGATGCTGATGATGATGATGATTATGATGCTGCTGTGATGATGATGGTGCTACTGTTGATGATGCTGATAATGATGATGCTGCCGGTGATGATGATTATGATTACGATGATGCTGATGATGGGGTGAGGACGACGATGATGATGATGATTATTTCGATGATGATGATGCTAATTATGATGCTAATGATGCTGATGCTGATGCTGCCCGCCGATGATGCTGCGGATTATGATGATGATAATGATGATGATGCTGGTGATGATGATTGTGATTCTGATGACGATGATGATTGTGATGCTGATGCTGCTGTTGATGATGATTATCACAATGGTGATGCTGATGCTGATGCTGCTGCTGATGATGATGATGACCATGATGATGATGATGACGATGATGAAGATGATGATTATGATGCTGATGATGATGCTGCCGCTGATGATGATGATCATGAGGACGAGTATGAGCATGCGGCTGAGGATGATGATTGTGCTGCTGATGATGGTGCTGCTGATGATGATGATTCTGATACTGCTGCTGATGATGAAGACGATGATGATGATGATGGGGATGATGCTGGTGGTGATGGTGGTGGTGGTGGTGATGGTGATGGTGATGGTGATGATGATAATGCTGACGATGCTGATGATTTTGATGCTGATTATGATGAGGATGAGAATGCTGATGCTGCTGCTGCTGACGACGTTGACCACGACGATGGTGATAATGATGATGCTTATGATGATTATGATGAAGTTGTTGTTGATGATGATGATGCTGAATGGATGATGATGATCATGATGATCATGATACTGCTGCTGATGATGGTGATGCTGCTGATGATGATGATGATGATGATGATGATGGTGGTGGTGGTGGTGGGTGGTGGTGGTGGTGATGATGATGATGGGCGATGCTGCTGCTGCTGCTGATGATGATGATGATAATGAGGAGGAGGAGGAGGATGAGGATGATGAAGAGGAGGATGATGAGGATGAGGAGGAGGAGGAGGAGGAGGAGGAGGAGGAGGAAGAGGAGGAGTGGCGAACAGAAAGTCCAGAGGCCTTCGGGATGCCTCTCGGGGTCTCTTCGGATTTCATTGGAGAGCTGGGGCGTGTTGGGGGTCTTGGCATTCCAGGGGGCCTCTTGAGGCGTCTTGGGTGCCTCTGAGGTGCCTCTGAGGTGCCTCTTAGGCCTGTTGGGGGTCTCTCGGGAGCCTCTCGTCTTGGGGGCATCTTTGCGGTCTCTTGGGGGCTGCTGGGTACCTCTTGGGGTTCTCTTGGAGCACCCTTCGCGGGCTACCTTGGGGCCATCTTGAAAGAGATCGATCACAGGATGGGGGCACCTTCAATTAGGCCTCCCCCCAGATGGCCGAACCGAGGCCAACGCCTAAGTCACATCACAGATTTCGGCCTTCTCGCTGGTGCCCCTGGGGTCGTCTTGGGTGCCTCAGGGGGGCCTCTTTGGGCCTCTTGGGGGCCTCTTCGGGGCATCTTGGGGGCATCTTGGGGCGTCTTGGGGCCTCCTGGGCACCTCTTTGGGCTCTCTTGGGGTGCCCTGTGGAGCCTCCTAGGGCCATCTTGGGGCCAGCTGGGAAGAGATCGACGAAAGGACGGGCCGTGCTCAATTAGCGCTCCCCCCCAGGATGCCCAAATGCGCCCAGGCCATCTTGGTCCGTAGCCATTTTGGCTCAAGTCCGTAGCCGTTTTGGCACGAGACCTGACCTTGCTGGCGCGGGAAAGTCTGCGGCCCCATCTGTGACGCCTCACTGCCTGTCAGGGAGGCTTTTTGCTTTGCAGAGCTGGTTTTCCCCAGCTACTGCTGCTTTCTTCTCTCAAGGGTTGCGCGCGCGGCTGATGGCCCCAGATCCGCCCAGGGGGCCTCCTCGTCAAGCACGCGACCGCCAGCATTTGCAGAGTGGTTACAAGACGTGCTATGGCAAGAACTCGTGCGGCTACCAGTACAATCTGGTGGAGTGGAGCAGGTGCTTTCGCTGTAAGAAGTGGATTCGTGATATTGTTGTTCGCGACACCGTCCAGGCTCCCCCGAGACCCTGGTGGAGGACGGGCGAGCAGCAAGCACAAGATGCATGGCAGCTGGTGGGCGAGAGTGGCCGGGGCCGCAAGGGTACTTCCGTGCCCGATAAAGATGCTGCTGAGTCCCCAGGCGGAGGCGGTGATGAACCTTCGAGGCCTGGCCCATGGAATGGCAAGGGTGGCTCGGCCGCTCGTGCCAAAGGGAAAGGCGTTGACAACAGGGCAGCCAAGCAGGAGTACCTGTCGGCCGCCATCGAGCAGCTCACACTGGCTGGCCTTGGGCCCGAACACCCGCTGGTTGTGGCTGCAAGGGCCCAGATCCCCATCGTATCGGCCACGCACGACGGCAACCAGGGCCAGATGCCTTGGATGCGGGTGCGGTCACATCAAGACAAGTTGGCTCACTACCAGGGCCAGCTTCAGTCAGCAAAGTCCACCGAGGCCTCGGTCAAGCAGAAGATGGAGGAGCTCGAGCAGGACTTGGCGGAGTGCGTGGAGTCTCAGCAGAAGATGGCCGAGTCCATCAAGCGGGAGGAGGAGGAGCTGCGGCGGCTACATCGCCGTGCTGTCCTTCATCCTGTGGGTGCTGATGGAAAGTCGGCCATCTCTGGCTTGCTTGAGACGCTGTTTGGCCATCTTCCTGCTGGTTTCACGTCGGCCAAGGCGGCCCAGTTCCAGTCCGTGGTCGACCTCCTGGGCGACCTGTCCGCGGCGGGGCTCCAGTTTCAGTGGGAAGAGGAGGAGCGCCAGCGGCAAGCGGCCGAGGCAGCGGCTCAGCGGGCGGCTGCTGGAGGCGATGCAGGCGATATTGGGGCGACTTCGACGGCCGTTGATTCCAGGGTGGCCGAGGACTGCAAGCAGCAGCTCACCGAGCTCATGCAGGGCGGCAAGGCGGGGCAGTACGAGGGCCTCTTCAAGACGATGCTCGAGTTCCTGGAGAACCCCACGGCCCTGGCTAAGCGACCCAGACGTGACCCCCCAGCCGCTGCGGCGGCTGCCGCGCATGATGTTCATTAGGTTCCAGGCGCTGTGGCTGGCCAAGGCGTGGATGTGGATATTCCCGCAGCAGCTGGGGCTGGACCACAGGGGGGGTGACCTGATCAGCCAGAAATCTGAGACGACGCGGCTTTCTCCTTCGAGATGCTGTGCTGCGTCGTGTCCAAGTTCATGTTCACCTGAGGCTTTGGCGGGCACGAGAGGCAGGTCCGCCAGGACCGCGACCGCTTGGGAGGAGGTCGCGGGGAAGCAGGGTGTCCAGATTTGCAGCGAAGCTGGTCCCTTGCGAGGGGGACTGGAGACTCGTGCTCGCCAGCCTGGCGTTTCTCCTCAGGTTGTGTCTCTCGGTTCGGTACCTCCAGCGGAGGGCCATGTTTCTGCCGAGCCGGTTCGTCGTAGGCGTCCTGAGGTCTGGAGGATCTGTTCGTCTAATATTACTTCGTGGGGAGTGGAGTGCGACAGGGACTCCAGAGTCTCCCGCAGGCCGCTCCTTGAGGTCATTGACGCCGTGGAGGCAGACCTGTTCTTGTTCCAGGAGCATCGCCAGTCAGAGTTTCAGCTGGCAGACGTCCAGCACGCTTTGCAGAAGGCAGGGCTGAACTCGTTACTCTCCCCAGCGGCGCCGTCGGGCCGTTCAGAGTCTGGCACGTCGGGAGGAGTTGGCTTGGCTACACCGAAGCTCTGGGGCCTCAGGGGCCTTGACGCCCTTCCTCCTGGGATCGCTTTACCTCCTGATCATCGGTTTCGGTTAGGGCTCTGGAGCGGTCTATGCACAGGGGGAGTTGTGGTCTGTTCGGTGTATTTGCACACGGGGATCGGCTGCAGGGGTCAGAACCTCACCCTCCTCCACAACATTGGGGAAGTTCTTCGTGCGTATGGGATGCCGTTCATACTGGGTGGAGATTTTCAGTTCCCTGGTGAGCAGCTTATTGAGTCTGGGTGGCTAGGGGACCTCCAGGCGGACGTTGTGTTCGATGGCTCTCAGTGGACGTGCCAACTCGGAACGTCTCGATCATCTATTGATTGTTTTGTTGTGTCGAATGTACTGAAGCCTTTCGTTGACCGTTGCTGCGTGGCGACATGGTCGACTTGCGCGAGGCCGCACCGCCCAGTTGTGCTCGCAGTCAGTGGCAGCCCCAGGCAGGTGACGGTATCCAGGCTGAAGAAACCATCGGCGCTCCCGCTATTTCGCCCTATTGGATGCGACCCCAGGCCACTGGATTGGGATGATCTCTTGGAGGTTGTCAAAGACGGCAAGTGTTCAAAGGATATGTTGGATACTGTCACCTCCCAGTGGGCTCAGAGGGCTGAACTTACGTTAACCCGAGTTCTCCAAGTGGAAGGCGATCCACGTTACCGAGGACGAGGAAGCCCCCCCAAGGTGGTCCAGGCCCCCCTCCTAGGCCCGCCTGCGTCCACTCACCCTCGCGCCATCGGCGAAGGTAGGGTGTGGCGGGTTTTCGAGAGGCGGCTCCAGGACATTCTGTTTCTCTGGCATGGGCCACGGCCCACCTTGGGGGGTTTGCGTCAAGCTGGGCTGGTTCTCAGGAAGTTTGTGAACTATGCGTCCCCGTTCACTGATTGCAAGCACTGGGAGTCCTGGAGGCGTAGGATTTTGGCCGTCAGCCCTGCAGCGGCCTCGGAGCTTAACGAGTTGATTTGGCAGGTCCGCAAGTGGGCCCAGGCGCATGAGCATCACGCGGCCTCGGAGAGGACCAGGGCTTGGAGGAGCTGGGTATCTGAGGCTCTTACTGGAGGGGCCCGACTTGGACGCAGGTACACTAAAGAGGTTCCCAAATTGGCTACGTGTGGGTCATCGCAGCTCTCAGGGCCCAACGGTGTTCCTCTGGGTGTCTTGGGAGAAGCTGAAGCTCGAGCTCAAAGTTGGCACAAACACTGGGGAGTTGGTCAAGTCTTCCCTGATCTCGATTTCAGCTGGTGCGAAGATGAGCCCGAGCTCGAACCGCCGTCTCACGAGGAGCTTGCAGCCCTGATCCGTTCGTACAGTACGCACACGGCAGTTGGGGTATGTGGGTTTCATCCTCGTCATTGGTCTTTTCTTGATGAAGGTGCCGTCGCTGTATTCCTGTGCATCTGGGAGCAGATGCAGCGCCTTTTCCACGTGCCCGGGTGCTGGGCATTGCTGCTCATCGCTCTGCTGCCCAAGCCACCGCCAGACGGAGGGGATCGGCCTTTTGGTATCTTCCCGTTTCCGCTCAGGATGTGGTCCAGATGGGCCCGCTGGAAAGTCGCTGGCCCTTGGGAGATCGTTCACCCTCGGAGTTTTTGGTTTGGCGATCCGGGTGCGTCCTGTGATATTTGCGTGTGGAAGCAGAGTTTCAAGGTGGAGCTGGCTCGGGACCAGGGCAAGGCAGCAGGGTCTAAGCTCTTAGACCTGGTCAAGGCATATGAGCATGTACCTCATCATGTGCTCGCTGCTGCCGCCCGTAGACATCAGTTCTCTGGGAAAACGTCACGTTTTCTCCTGGCCACTTACAGCTTGGACAGGATGGTGTTATTTGAGAGGATTGCGACTGAGGTGGTATCGACCAATCGGACGATCGTAGCAGGTTGCAGTTGTGCTACGTCGTTGCTGCGTCTCGTGCTCCTTTCCCCTGCTGATGCCGTTGTTCAGCGGTATGCGTCCGTCGATCTCGCGATTGTGGTTGATGACTTGCAACTGCAGAGGGTTGGGGATGCTTGGGAAGTTGCTCGTGATCTAAAAGGTGCTGAGGACCTCCTCACCTCTGAACTGCGTCAGATCGGGCTCAGTATTTCGCCCCCTAACAAGCACCAGACGGTCGTCGGTCAGAAACTTCGGTGCGTCGTTCGCAAGGTGGGCCCGTCTTCGGCCAAGTTCTTGACCAGATCGTTGCGTAACCTGGGACTTGATTTCGGGGGTGGTCATCGGGTGCTGCATCGTGCTAAGCGCTTGGGCAAGATGGCTTCCAGCGTCCCTAGGTGTAAGCGGTTGGCTAAATCTGGGGGCAAAACGATCAAACTGGCCCAGACGGGCCTCAAGCCTGGTATGCTGTGGGGTGTCGGAGTGCATGGCATCAGTCATACTCATTGCGGGCTCGGCAGCTTGCACGTGCTGGTTTTGTGCACAGGCACGCTGGCAGATCTCTATCGCTAGATCTCATGATCGCAGGCCGCCAGGTCGACCCAGCCTATGAGTGCAATCGTGGGCCTATTTTCTTCTGGATGCGTGCTCTCTGGGATGGATGGGCGGTGAGATCCGACATGGCGCGTCTTCTGAGCGGGGCTTGGGCTCGTCTGTCGGCGCTTCCCGAGAATAAGGTTTGGTCCGGTATCCGTGGACCTGCCTCGGCCCTTGTGGGCACGATGATGAGGATCGGTTGGGAGTTTTTAGACCCGTTCCGCTGGATTACCCATATGGGGTCCCGTGTTTATCGAGAAAATGTCGCCGAAGGATGTTGGTCGGTTGGCTGATGAGGCTACCGAGCGTTGGATTTGGCAACAGGTTCTGGCGAAGGGCCCTCGTCCTTCCTGCCTCGCTCAAAGGCCCCGACTGGACCCCCAAGCATCAAGGGCTCCTCAAGTGCCTTTTTGCGGGAGGTTTTTGGTCCCAAGAGAGGCTATATGAAGCTGGTGGAGCTATCAATCCAGAGTGCCTGGCGTGCAGGAGCGTAGGCTCCACTTGGCATCGTTTCTACGACTGCCCTGTGCACGCCGAGTATCGTCGGGACTTCAAGGCAGGTTTTGAGCTGGCCAGTCAGATGCTGGTGTTAGCTAAGACGACTGCTGACCGCCCGCTGCTTTGGACCCGCTTTCTTGTACCTGATCCGTCCTGGCTGTTTCCGAGCCCCTGCCTCGAGGAGCGTGTGGTGTGGACCCTGCGTCCGCCCGATCTGCTGCTCGACGTGCATGTGTTTGGAGATGGCTCGGGAGTGCATGGGCAGTTTGGCCGTCTCAGGAGATGTGGGTGGGGGCTGTGCTCTCTCGGCTCCCAGTGGAAAGAGGTTGCGAGATTGCGCGGACCGCTGCCTAGTTTATGCCAAACGGTGCCCGCAGCGGAGCTTTTCAGTTTCCTCATGGCTCTCCGCTACATGGGGGCGCAGATGAAGGTTTTTACTGACTGCAAGCCTCTCGTGGATGTTTGGCGCCAGGTCTGGAGCTGGCGCTGATGCCAACGACCCCATGGCCTACTTATGGAGGGAGGTTTGGAGGTTGGTGGCTGACCGTGGGGTGGAGGCGGTGGAGGTGACTCATGTCAAGGCACGCTCGCCTGTCTCCGCCATCGCGGATGGTGTGATCACGGCTTGGCAGCGTTTTGGCAACGCTCAGGCCGACCAGCCAGCTAAGCGAGGGGCTGCGTTGCATCCTGATGCGAAGATGTTGCGCGAAGCTCACCGTGCCTCGCGTCGTGCTGTCCAGATGGTTGCCCAGTTTTGTACGCGCGTCGCGGCGCGGCGAGGATTGGTGTTGTCACCCCGCTGGACGCGCAGGCTCAGGCCCTGGTAGGGCCATCGGCACCATCGAGGGTGGTTTCGGACCGCCGAGGCCGCACTCGCGGTATGATCCTGCGGTCACGTTGTGTGGCCGTCGCTATCGATGCATGGTGTGTCTTCGCTCGGCTAAAGGCCGTCTCACACTGCGCAAGCTCATGTGCCAGGACAGAGCTGGGATGCACTCGCTGCATAGGGCGGGGCCAGTGTTGTTCTGTTCTTTGTGCAGAGCCTACTCCGAACAACGTAGCCAGGGTCTCTCGGACGAATGCCTGACAAGTCGGCGCAGGCTTGGCACGCAAGTGAGGGGCTCTCGGTTTTATCGCCTTCAGATTCTGCTGAAGGGTCGCCACCCCAACAAGGCGAGTTTGTTTCTGGGGCCTCCAATTTTGTTGCGGAAGAGGAGGCTCGCAGAGATGGCTAGCATGCCGCCACTTCCCTCGCTCCCTCTGACCTCTGGGGTTGGGAGTGGGTCGGACGTGGGGGTGGGGTGGTCGGGGCAGGAGCATCTCTCTCCTCTTGTGTCCCAGGCTGTTTCGGCCTTGTGGGAGGACTTTCATGGCCTCCCTTTTGCCAGCGACTCGGATGACGACGACGACCTTTCCCGCGATCTGCGGAGCTGGGTCGAATAGCGTCTCCATCGCTGCCCGACACTTTTTCAAACAGGCTAGTACGCGTGCGGCCGGTCTTTGTCAGTGCAAAGAAGCCCAGGCCATCTTGGAGTCTCCAAACGCGAGGGAAGGTGGAAGAAGGAACACTCTAACCACTTACGCCCTACAGGGCTGGTGGAACTTTTTATTGCAGGAGAGAGGATTTTGGCAACTGGGGGGCCTCCTTGGGGGTCTTCGTGGCCACTTGGACGCTCTTGGGGGTTGAGCCTTTCGGATTGGAAGCTGTCTCGAATCATCTTCGACTATCTTGACCCATCCTGGAGGTTATCTAGAGGCATCTCGGAGCCATTTTGGGCCCATCTTGGGAGTTCCAACCGCCCCCTCTCTAGATCCAGGGGGAGGGTAGGGGGAGAGGTCAAGCTATCCACCTCGAGCGACGGCCGTCTCGCTCACTCCCACCGCCCTCCAATCGATTCGAACGTTTGTGTTCATGCAGTTGTGTGTGTCCTTCCATCATCATCCAGTTTTTGTTGTGGTGCTTAGTTATTTATTCATTTACATCTCTCTCTATATATAGTAATGCGTGGTGGACGGTTGCTTGAAAAGAGCTCTTGCGGGCCCGATCCCCCGACTCCGATGCTCTTTCCGAGCCAGATTACTTAGGTGTTTGCCCTCCTTGGGCATCTGTATACATCTGGGCACAGGAGGCTTGTTTTTCTCCCCGCTCATCTTTCCCCAGCCTCCTTGGCCTCCAACGCACATGTGCGACGGTATCAGTCAGCTAGGCAGCCTTCTTGGCTGAGCTTCTGTTCAAGTGACCCCGCATTTGTCCTGTACGAATAGAGTCATTGTTTTGGCGCGCTACACGATCGCAGTCGTTAGCTTGAACAGGAAATGAGACTCAGCATGGGTGGCTCGAGCCTTACTCGTTCCCACACGCAGTGTTTTTTTGGTTTGTCGGTGGCCGGCCAATGTCTATATCCGAGGTGCTACCGCACTGCATCTCCCTGCCAGTAGTAGTGTGGGAACTCATGATGAAGCGCAGTTCGGTGATCTGGGGGACCTGGAAGAGGCCACGAATTCTTTTGTTGTTTCTTGGCCTCCTCCCTCACCCTTGTCACTCTCACCATGCGCATCGGATGAACAGATGCGTGAAGCATGAACTACGTGCACACAAATACAAGCACAATTATCCCTTCAGTAGTCACAGGCGTACACCCGCACAAGCCCACAACTTTTCCTAGCTGGGCCACGCTGATGCGGGCGTCGCTCCGAGATTGACCAGCGGGCGGAGGAGCCTGGGCCCACTGCCAGCATTCAGGTGTCCTGGGTCGAGGGGCGGCCGGAGGCCAGAGTCGAGTTCAGAGTGCGAATATGATGCGGCAAGGTCGGAGAAGAAGTCTGCGTAAGAGCGGTGCGGAAGCCCGCGTGGGTCGCAGCAGGGACAGGCGGTCGCCGCAACGGCATCACATGGGCCCGCCTGCGTGGGGAGTCCGCGGTGTGGCAGCGGGTGCTGTCGAAGTGCGCTGAAGCACAGGCGGCGTTGCCATGATGTGATGGGAATGCGCAGTCAGTGCCCGCGGAAGGGAGGGTGAGGTGTGCGAGGGCCAATGCAGGGTATCTATTGATGTGCCGATGGGGAGCGCGTGAGTTCGAGGCCCAGTTCGGTCCATCTGGCTGCAGCCGCGGGTGGACGCAAAGGGGCCGAGAGCGTGGGCCTAACGGGGGGCGGGGCTTCAAGTGGTCCGGCGCGGGCACAGGGGGTGGATGGCAGGGTGGCTAAGACCGCAACCAGGTGCACATGGGGGATGATGAGAAGGAAGGCTGCCGCGGGCCAAGCGTGAAGCGTAGGAGGAGGTCGGACCGACTCGAAGGCATAGGCTCGCCGTGGCCAGAAAAGCCCTGCGCTTCTCATGCTGCGCCCCCGATGGGGTGACCAGGTCTTCGGGCTGAAGGAGTCAGGCGCGGCCCAGTGCCGGCTCCCAGAGCATGCTGGGGCCGCAGCGTCCGACGGGGCATCGCCCGCCCGGGCACTGGGAGGCGGGTGGACCTCGTGCCTTGCAGACCTGGCTCGGCACTTTGGCCCACCATCGCGAAGGATCCCAGCGGCGAAGTGAGGAAACGACCGACGACAACGACGTGTTGGGTTCTCGTTCTGACTTAAGCACTGCTCGCGCGTCTCCTTCCCCACCCCCTCCTCCGCCCACTCCTTGCTGCATCTTGTGCGTCCTCCTGCATCTTGTGCGTCCTCTTGGGGGCTGCGAGCCAGGCAACTGTCGCCAGGTTCGCCATCCCCTGAGAGGCACGGCAAAGGTGAGGGCAGCGCAGATCATTTGGGACCTCGTGGCTCTCTCGGGGGCTGCGAATTGCGCAACCGTCGCCGCTTACGTGGGCTCCTGGGAGGCACGGCGGAGGTGAGGTCAGCGGGGATTTTTTTTTGATTTTTGCGGCTCCATGGGCAATTGTCGCCACTTTTTGTGGGCTCCTGGGAGGCACGGCGGAGTGCAGGGCAACGCTGATCATTTGGGACCTCGCGGCCCCGCCGTGAGCTGCGAACTGGCGCAACTGTCGCCATTTTCGCGGGCTCCTGGGAGGCACAGGGGAGGTGAGCGCAGCGGGGATCTTTTTGAGACCTCGCGGCTCTCTCGTGGGCTTCGAACTGGCGCAAGTGTCGCCACTTTCGCGGGCTCCTTGGAGGCACGGCGGAGGTGAGGGCAAAGAGGATCCCTCTGAGACCTCGCGGCTCCGTCGGAGGCTGCCCACTGCGCAACTGTCGCCTCTTTTGTGGGCTCCTGGGAGGCACGGCGGATGTGCACGGCAGCGGGGATCTCTTTGAGATCTCGCTGCTTCCGGGCAGCTGCGAACTGGCGCAACCGTCGCCTTTTTCGTGGGCTCCTGGGAGGCACCGCGGAGTGCAAGGGAGCGCAGATCGTGCGTACCTCGCGATGTGTTCTTGTGTGTGGAGGATCGCCTCGCGTGGAGAAGGGCTTGGGTACGCCTCAAGTCATCTGGCTTTTGTGAGAAACCTTGCATTTGTGCTGTGCACTGCCAGGGCAGCAGCGGGGACTGTTCGGGCTGGCCCGTGTGGGCAGTCCGTCCGGGCTGTCTCGGCAGCCCGTCTGGGCCGTCTGGGCCGTCGGTCTCGGCTGTCTGGGCCGTCTGGGCTGTCCGTCTGGGTTGTCCGGGCCGTCCGTTTGGGCCGCCTGGGCCGTGCGTTTGGGTTCTCTGAGCCGCCCTGACTGTCCGTCTTGGCCGTCTGGCGTGCCGTCGGGCACTCCTGGGCGGAGCGACGCGGGGCGCCGTGCGGCGCCAGCGGCGCGAGCGCCGTGCTGACGGCCAGGAGGCCGTCAGCGCGGCGGACGCGCCGGGGGGACCCAGCGCCGGGGGAGCGCCCGCCAGCGCCCGCGTGGCTCCGAGGTGGCTCGAGGTTTTTGGGCGTTTTCGTCGGTTCTCGTCAGCTTTCCAGACTCGGGGGGCCTTCCGGCGGCTGCGCCTCGCCAAGGGCGTTCTGGGGGTGCATGGATCGTCCCGAGTGTCCGCCAGAGGGCCGAGTAATTGCTGGAAAGCCAGGGGGGCAACGTCGGGGGGGGGGACAGGCTCATGGGGGGGAATGCATCGATCGCGAATCGCCTGCAGAGCGCCGACAGGGGCCCGATGGCCCACCGCGCCGCTGTCGGGGGCCTGTCGCCGACATATCGGCGATGCAGCACCGGTTTCCAGTCGATGCTCCCCTCTCTGAGCAATTCCCCCCGCCCTCATGTCCCGTGCCGGTCCCTCCTGTATCGTTGCCGAGCCCGAGCCCGAGCCCGAGCCCGAGCCGGAGCTTCTGGGCGGCGCAGGGCAGCCTGCAGGGCACCGCTCGCCGGTGCGGTGGGCATCGCTCGCGGCGCCGCGCAGTGGGTGCCGAAGGCGCCCGTGGCCGTGCCTGAGTCGTGGTTGGCCGGGCGCGGCAGCAGCGCCGGCGCCGCCCTCCTCCTCCTCCTCCTCCTCCTCCTCCTCCTCCTCCTTTCCTCCTCCTCCTCCTGCTCCTCCTCCTCCTCATCCTCCTCCTCTCCTCCTCTCCTCCTCCTCCTCTCCTCCTCCTCCTCCTCCTCCTCCTCCTCCTCCTCCTCCTTCCGCCCCTCCTGCTCCTCCTCCTCCTCCTCTTCCCCTCCTCCTCCGTCCTCCTCCTCCTCCCTCCTCCTCCTCCTCCTCCTCCTCCTCTTCCTCCTCCTCCCCCTCCTCCCTCCTTTCCTCCTCCTCCCCTCCTCTTTCTCCTTCTTGTCCTCCTCCTCCTCCTTCTCCCCCTCCTCCTCCTCCTCCTCCTCCTCCTCCTCCTCCTCCTCCTCCTCCCTCCTCCTCCTCCTCTCCCTCCTGCTCCTTTTCTCCTCCTCCTCCTCCTCTTCCTCCTCCTCCCCTCCTCCTCCTCCCTCCGCCTCCTCCCTCCTGCCTCCTCCCTCCTCCCTCCCTCCCTCCTCCCTCCCTCCTCCCTCCTCCTCCTCCTCCTCCCTCCTCCTCCTCCCTCCTCCTCCTCTTCCTCCTCCTCCTCCTCCTCCTCCCTCCTCTTCTCCTCCTCCCCTCCTCCTCCTCCCTCCTCCCTCCTCTCCTCCTCCCTCCTCTCCTCCCTCCTCCTCCCTCCCTCCCTCCCTCCCTCCCTCCCTCCCTCCCCCCCTCCCTCCCTCCCTCCCTCCCTCCCTCTCCCTCCCTCCTCCTCCTCCCTCCCCCTCCCCCCTCCTCCTCCCTCCTCCTCCTCTCCTCCCTCCTCCTCCTTCCCTTTTCCTCTCCTCCTCCTCCTCTTCTTCCCTCCTCCACTTCTGTATTGTTGCGCGGGTGAGATGGGATGCAGCGTCAACCTCCTCCTCCTCCTACCTCCTCCTCCTCCTCCTCCTCCTCCTCCTCCTCCTCCTCCTCCTCCTCCTCCTCCTCCTCCTCCTCCTCCTCCCCTTCGGGGGCACTCGTTCTCGTCACGTTAGGCCATTGCCGGAGAACACATGTATACCATGGCATAAACAAACACACCGTTTCTGTTTGTAGCGGGCCGACCCATGCGGGCCCCGCCCTGGGGGGACGGCGGCTCCATCGACAGCGTCAGGGGCACCTGGCGCCACTGCCGCTGGGGCGAGATAGAAGTCCGGCCGCGGGAGCAGTCTGGCGAGGTTCGAACCACACTAACTGCATGGTACTGTCTTTTCGGAGGTCCGCGCGGATTTCGTGGGTCGGCGCTGGGATCCCCCTGGCGGCGCATCCAGCGCCGCCGCTGGCCCGCTGCGCGCGTCCGGGAGGGTGGGGGTCCCGCGCCGATCCAGGAAGTCCGTGCGGACCTCCGAAGGCCCATGTTTTATTATGTTGCTTGTCCCTCTGGGAGGTGGACGTGATCCCGAGGGGGCTCCCGCCGCGGCGCGCCGCCGTGCCCTGCCCGGGGGGGTCGCGGCGCAGAAGAGAGCGGTGGGGGCGGAGACGGAGCCCACGAGGGCTTCGACGATCATCCCGACGAAGCGGCGGCGCGCCTGGGGGGGAATGGGGGAGGGGCAGGCCTTCTCAGAAGGCGGCTGGCCTTCCCGGAAGCCCTCCAGCCCTCTGAGAAGTTTTCTGTGCCTTCGGGGAAGGCTTCGAGCATTCTGGACGCTTAGCGTAGCCGCACCAGCCCATCCAGAAACGACGCCCAGGCGAGTTGCCCTGATCAGGCTTGTGTGGGAGAATGCAGCGAAAGAAAGGCTGGGGAGACATCATACCTCAAGAGGGGGAGGATGGAGGAGGAACCAGAGGAAGAGGAAGATGAGGGGGCGGAGGGGGAGGAGGGAGGAGGAAGAAGGGAGGAGGGAGGAGGAGGATTCGGGGGAGGAGGAAGAGGAAGAGGAGGAGGGTGAACAGAAGGGCCAGATGCCTCGTGGATGCGTCTTGTAATCTCCTCTGATGCATCTGGAGAGCTTCTCGTAGGCCTTTTGGAGAGTCTTGGGGGCCTCTTGGCGACCCAGGGGCCTCTTGCAGCGTCTTGGGTGCATCGAGGGGGCGTCTTGGGGGTGTCTTGGGAGCCTCCTGGGGGCATCTTGGGGGCCTCTTGGGGCCTCCTGGGCGCCTCGTTGGGGCCCCCTTGGGGCACTCTCGAGAGCCTCGGGGGCCATCTCTGGGCCATCCTGGAGTTGATCGGTCAACGAAGGGGGGGGTACACAACTCGCTTCCCAGGAGGCCAACACGGGCCCAACGCCTACGTCACATCGCTCGCCGAGGCCATCCTGGACGCTCCAACGACCCGCCGGGCGCCCCGTCCAGGTCCAGGGGCAGGGGGTAGGTGGAGGGGTCAAGACACCCTTTACGACCGCAAGCCGCCCGCCCTCCTCCTCCTCCTCCTCCTCCTCCTCCCTCCTCCCTCCTCCCTCCTCCTCCCTCCTCCCTCCTCCTTCCTCCTCGACCTCCTCCGCCTCTCGCCTCTGCGAGCGCGGTGCCCACCCGCGGGTCGCTCACTCCCACCCGCCCTCCCAACACACGAGCAGCACCCGAGCCTCAGCATGTTCAGCGGTCGTCTATGAACGGGCAGCTATGGAAACCAGCACAGGCCTCACGTGCGCGACTCTCGGGCGAGTTGCGCCACGCGTGCCAGGCGTGCCAGGCGCGCCACGCGCGCCAGGTGCGCCAGGCACCCCTGGGGCCCAAGCATGGCAGGCACGCCTGGCGCACCAGATGCGCCACGTGCTCCACGTGCGCCATGTGTGCCGCATGATCCAGCTGCGCCAGGTGCGCCACGCTCGGGTCACGCGCAGAGTGTACCAGGTGCGCCCGCTCACGTGACAGCACACATCGGGAAACACGTCGACCCCCACCATCCTTGTCGGAAAACACTGCGCAATCGCGGTGGGAAGGCCATCATGGTGTCTGCTGGGCCTGCGCACAGCAAGCAGTACGCCAGCGCTCCCGCCGTCCGTGTCGAGAAATCATGAACAGTGATTGCGGGGTGGTCGCGCGTGATCCAGACTTAGCCGCGAATTGTATGTTGTACTGTTTTTTGACAGGGGTGGTGGCCTTGCGCGCAGCAGGTAACACGAGCCCCCCCGCCGTCCCTGTCAAAAAACACTGCAAGGTAGGGGGAGGGTAAACCCCTCCCCGCGGGGGAAGAAGGGGCGTTGGAAAAAGAAGCGCCCTAACCCACTCACGCCCTGAGGGACCAGAGGGACTTCTCAGCAGGCCAGGGGGCTTTCGAGCCTCCGGAGAAGGACTGCCCCTTCTCACTTCTCCCCTGGGCTCGCCGCCGAACACCGCCACCGTCCTGTGTCCTGAGACGGAGCGCCGAGGTCCGACGCCGCGAGCGAACTGCGGCGCGGTGCGACATTCCGACGGCGTGCCGACCCGGGACCCCGAGGGGCGTCCGCCCCGGCGCTGCCGCGGTGCCGCCTTTGTGCCGTGCCGCCTGTGGAGCTGCGCAGGCTAGCGAGGTCCAGGATCGGTGGCCTCTGTCTCGTAGCTTTCTGGCCCGCGGAGGCCGTGTCCCGGCCACGGGACAGTCCGCGAGCGAATCTCGACGAAACCCTGGCCCGAGAAAGTGGTCAACGCCCAGGGGGCCGAGGCCAGGAACATATTGCAATGTCGAAGGTGAGGGTCGGTGCGACCGTAATTCGGACGGGGCTGGGACGAGGATGAATGCGTTCCAGAGCGTTCCGAACGCTGTCGGAGTGCTCCAGAACGCTCTGCGAAGGCCGCGGCGCCCGAAACTTGCCTCCAGAGCCGCAAGGTCTCAGAGATTCTCGATTTATCCTCATCCGATTTTATCCTCGTCCTGGCTTCGTCTTAGTACAGTGGAGACCCATGCCAATAAACAACCTTCTTGCCTCCAGGGTGCTCTGGGTTTCCGGGGTTTCGATGGTTTTGCGATGGGATGCGTGACGTTCCAGCACCAAAAATCAATGGACGTCCTGGGGTCGCAGGGTTGGGTTTCTTGTTGAAGGTTCCTTGTGGTCGAGCTCCTACTGTAACTGAGACGGGAAGAACGGGGACGAAGACGGACGTCGTCCACTCGGGGCAGGCGTTGCCTGCCCTGACAACACCCGCCCTTGCCAGTTTTTGACAACACCTGCTCTTGGGCGTTGTTCTCACTCGTTTCGGTTTCCCTGTCGGACGTGCCAAGAGGAGGAGGAGGTTGACGCCTGAGAGGAGGAGGAGGGGGAGGTGGAGGAGGAGGAGGAGGAGGAGGAGGGAGGAGGAGGGAGGAGGAGGGAGGAGGAGGGAGGAGCGAGGAGGAGGACGAGGACGTGCCAAGATGAGGAGCAGGACGAGCCAAGAGGAGGAAGAGGCGGAATCCTGAGATCCGACGCCGTGAGCAAGAGCACATCGAGGTGAAGCCTCTCCGGCCCGAGCTCCAGACCAAGCTTTTGCCGCGGCGTCTCGCGAGCTGGAGCGACTCATGAGGGCCCCGGGGCTCGAGACTGGGCGCGGACGCCTGGTGTGTAGGGTGTCGGACGTGTCGCGAGCGCAGCTGGCCCGTCTCCCCCCGTTCCCGTGCGCCAGGGTGCTCGAGCGACGCAGTGCCGCGGCCCTGCCACGGCGAACGACCGCGGGGAACGCGGGTGGAAAGGTGGGGCCAGCGCAGGGTCAGGCGGCCCCTCCCTCTCTCCTTGATGCGGCCCTCGGTGGCGCGCTGCCGGAGCAGGCGGGACTCCTTACCTCCGTGCACCGTGGGGGCTGTCGCCGTTCAGGCCCCTCGCATTCTTTCCATTGGGAGTGGAGGGGGGAAGTCCTCTGCCCGACTGCCCCTCCCGCCGCCGCGCGGGCGCGCGGATCCACCCCCTCTACGGTACGCAGACGATGGATGTGGCGCAGTTCTGCCGCGGCGGCGAGCTCGACTATCTGGGGGCGCCTGGCGGAAGCATACCGGCCTTACTCCTCGTCTTTGTTGCCACACTCTTTGGCTACTTCTCCTTCACCTTCTCAGCTATCCTCCTCCTTACGGGGTTGCAAGAGGAGGAAGAGGATGAGGAGGTGGAGGAATGGGATGCTGCTGCTGCTAATGATGATGATGATGATGATGATGATGATGATGATGATGATGATGATGGTAATGATGGTGATGATGTTGATGCTGCTGCTGATCATGCTGATCATGCTGCTGCTAATGCTGATGCTGATGCTGATTCTGCTGGGATGATGAGGATGAGGATGATGATTATGATGATGAGGATGAGGATGGGGATGGGGATGGGGATGGTGATGATGACGTTGCTGCCGCTGATGCTGATGCTGAGGATGACGATGAGGATGAGGATGAGGATCATGGGGATGAGGACGAGGATGATGAGGACGATGATGATGATGATGATGATGATGATGATGATGATGATGATGATGATGATGATGATGATGATGAGGCAGATGTGGAAGACGAGCAGGAGAAGGACTATGATGAGGATTATGAGGATGATGAGGCTGATGACGATGATGCTGCTGCTGCTGCTGATGATGATGATGATGATGCTGATGCTGATGACGATGATGCTGATGATGCGGCTGATGCTGATGATGGTGATGGTAATGGTAGCGGTGATGATGATCATGCTGATGATGATGGTGGCGGTGCTGATACTGCTGCTGCTGCTGATGCTGATGCTGCTGCAGATGATGCCGCTGATCATGATGCTGTTGATGATGATGATGATGATGATGATGATGGTGATGATGACGACAATCATGATGCTAAGGATGATGATGACGACGACGACGACGATGATGATGATGATGATGATGATACTGACGATGCTTTTAATGGTGATGATGAGGATGATGAGGATGATGAGGATGGTGCGGATGATGAGGATGATGATGATGCTGATGATAATGATGATGATGATGAGGATGATGATGATGACGACGATGAGGATGAGGATGATGAGGTTGATGATGATGATGATGATGACGATGCTGCTGATGATGAGGATGATGAGGATGCTGATGATACTGCTGATGATGATGACGATGATGATATGTACGTATGAGGATGAAGATGATGATGATTCTGATGATGATCATGATAATGATGGTGACGATGAGGATGGTGATGATGTTGATGATAATGAGGACGATGATACTGACGACGATTATGATGATGATGATGAGGATGGCGAGGATGATGATGAATGTGATGATGACGAGGATGATAATGTGGATGACGACGGTGATGAGGATGAGGATCATGAGAATGACCATGAGGATGATGAGGGCGATGCTGATGGTGATGATGATGACGATGATGAGGAAGATGAGGAGGAGAAGCATTATGATGAGAATGATGATGCGGATTGTGAGGAGGATGAGGCTGATGAAGATTAGGATGATGATGCCGATGCTGATGATGAAGATGATGCTGATGATGATGCTGATGTTGATGATGGTGATGGTGACGGTGATGATGATGCTGGTTATGATGATGCTGCTGATGATGATGACGATGATGCTGATGATGATGATGCTGATGATGATGATGACCTGGCTGATTATGATGCTGATGCTGATGCTGATGCTGATGCTGATGCTGATGCTGTTGCTGGTGATGCTGCTGATGATGCTGACGGTGATGAGGATGATGATAATGATGGTGATGACGACGACGATGATGATGCTGACGATTATGAGGATGATTCTGATGATGAGGATGATGCTGATGATGCTGATGATGGTGGTGATGAGGATGATGAGGATGATGAGGGTTATGAGGACGACGAGGATGAAAATGACGATGATGATGAGGATAACGATGATGATGATGATGATGATGATGATGATGATGATGATGATGATGATGATGATGAGGATGATGAGGACTCTGAGGATGACGAGGATGATGTTGATGCTGATGAGGATGACGATGATGGCGACGATGCTGATGCTTATTATTATGATGATGATGCTGATGATGCTGATGGTGCTGATGCTGCTGCTGCTGATGCTGATGCTGATGATGATGAAGATGAAGATGAATCTGATGATGATGATGAAGATGATGATGATGATGAAGAAAATGATGATGATGATGATGATGATGATCCTGAGGATGAGGATGAGGATGCTGATGTTGATGATGATGATGCTGCTGATGATGATGATGCTGATGATGATGCGGATGATGATGATGATGATGATGATGATGATGCTGATGATGATGATGAGGACGATGATGATGATGATGATGATGATGATGATGATGATGATGATGATGATGATGATGACGATGACGATGATGATGATGATGATGATGATGAAGAAAATGATGATGATGATGATGATGATGATGATGATGATGATGATGATGATGATGATGATGATGATGATGATGATGATGATGATGATGATGATGATGATGATGATGATGATGATGATGATGATGATGATGATGATGATGATGATGATGATGATGATGATGATGATGATGATGATGATGATGATGATGGATGAGGAGGAGGAGGAGGAGGAGGAGGAGGAGGAGGATTATGATGATGATGATGATGATGATGATGATGATGATGATGATGATGATGATGATGATGCTGATGATGCTGATGATGCTGATGCTGATGCTGATGCTGATGCTGATGCTGCTGACGACGACGACGACGACGACGAAGGCGACGAAGACGACGAGGAGACCAGCTTCCGCGGCGGCCTGCGCGCCTGGCGTGCTCACGATACCCCCCACCCTGGGGATATCGCTCACCGTAGCACCGCTGGCAGTCCCGGCTGGCCTCCGCAGGACCCCCGAGGCAGGGCTCGTTTCGACTCCTCCGATCCGATTCGCTTTGATTTCGACGTCTTCGGTTCCGATTTCGGTTCGACTCGACTTCCGATTTCGATGTGGGCTCCGACTTCTCGAGGGAGGCCTACTGGCCTGCCGATTTCCGATCCGACCCGCTTCGATCGCAGAGCCGACTTGTCGATTCGATTCTGGGCTCTCCTGCCCAAGCGGCCTTCGGGGCGGTCTCAGCACCTTCGCCCACCGCGCCCCAGGGTTGATATTTTGAGACCTACCCGGGGGCCTCGTGGCGGCTCCGGGGGCTCTCTTGAAGCGTCTTGGGTGCCCCGGGGGGCCCTCTTGGGGCCTCTTGGGGGTCTCTTGGGAGCCTCCTGGGGGCATCTTGGGGGCTTCTTGGGGGCCTCGTTGGGGTCCTCCTGGGCGCCTCGTTGGGGTCCTCTTGGGGCACTCTCGGGGGCCTCGGGGGCCATCTTGGGGCCATCCTCGAGATTGTCGATCAGAGAAGGGTGGGTACACTTAGCGTCCCCTCCTATGAGGCCCCAATTGGCCCAATACCTTAGGACGATCAATCACTTTGGCCTTCTCGCCGATGCCATCTTAGACGCTTTAACGACCCGCTGGGCGCCCCGTACAGGTCCGGGGGTAGGGGATAGGGAGAGGGTTCAAGCTACCCACCCTCCCGCAAGCTGTCTAGCTCACTCCCACCCTCCCTCCCCACACATGAGTAACACCCGAGCCTGAGCATGTTCAGCGGTCGTCTTTGGATGGACAGCTACTGGGAACAAAAGCCGACCCCAGGTGCGCGACGCTTGGGTGAGGTGCGCCACGCGTGCCAGGGGCGCCACGCACGCCAGGCACCCCTGGGGCCCGAGCGTGCCAGGCACGCCTGGTGCGCCAGATGCGCCACGTGCTCCGAGTGCGCCAGGTGTGCCGCACACTCCAGCCGTGCCAGGTGCGCCAAGTTCGGGGCACGTGCAGACAGCGTCAGGTGCGCCTGCGCACGTGACAGCACACATCGGGAAACATGTCGACCCCCGCCATCCTTGTCGAAAACCAATGCCCATCATTGTGTCTGGTGGGCCTGCGCACAGCAGGCCACGCGCCACCATCCCCGCCGTCCCTGTCAAAAACCACTCGACACTGATCGCGGGATGGCCGCGCATGATCCATATTTAGCCGCGAGGTGCATGTTGTATTTTTTTTTGTCAGGGGTGGTAGCCCTGCGCATTGCAGGGAATATGCTGACAACCCCGCGGTCCCTGTCAGAATATTAAGTGCTCGCGGGCCTCGCGAACATGACTCAAGGCTTTGCCCCAAAGTGTACCTTGCATTGTTTTTTGACAGGGATGGCGGGGGGGTGCATCAGGTTGGCCGCGCATGCTCCAAATGTGGAGGCGTAGTTCGGGTTGTCTTGTAATTTGAAAGAAATGGTGGGGGGCGGACCCGCATGGAGTCGGCATGGTTCCGGGTTGGCCGCCGGCCAGGTGGGGGAGGGGGTGTATATTAATCATCACCAGTGGTGATCCTTTCACTGAAGAGGAAGAAGGGGGTTGGAAGAGGAAACGCTTTAAACCACTCACGCCCTGAAGGGCTGGTGGGATCACAAAGGCTTCCGTCTTGACTTGTTCCCATGAGCGACTTGCTGACTACTTCCGCCGAGAGGGCGATGCAGCTCGCAATTGGGAGCTGACGGTCAAGGCGTGGGCGGCCTGCTGAAGGCATCCTCGTTTCGTTTGTGCACGTTTCACTTGTTGCTCACGCGCCGTGGCGGGCGCCAGGCTTTCAGTTCAGTTCTCGATTTGTCCCAGACGTCGGAGGTCGGGGCCTGTCCCCTCTTGCGGCCAGCCTCTCCGCCTCATCTCTCATCCTTCGCGTCAACGTGCTGGCCGACCGCTGTCGCTGGCGTGGGACTGTCTGCCTGCCGCTGTCGGACATGTAAAAGGGCAAGTGCGCAGTCAGCCGAACAAGTCCCTTTCACTGTCGAGTCCCCCCCTCCGGCTCGGCCGGAAGGTCGAGACATGCCGAATCCCTTTTCCACGCGAGGCGAATACTTACATGAACGCTCCATACAATGCACAAAACAACAAATCGCCTAATATGCACGATGTGCGCTGCCCTCATCTCCGCCGTGCCGCCCAGGAGCCCACGAAAGTGCGACAGTTGCACACTTTGCAGCGCCCGAGGGAGCCGCGAGGTCTCAAATGGATCTGCGCTGACCTCACCTCTGCCGTGCCTCCCAGGAGCCCACGAAAGTGGCGACAGTTGCTCAGTTCGCAGCACCCGAGGGAGCAGCGAAGTCTCAAACGGATCTGCGCTGCTCTCACCTCCGCCGTGCCTCCCAGGAGCCCAGTTGCAGTTCGCAGCACCCGAAGGAGCAGCGAGGTCCCAAATGGGTTCGCCTGGTTGAGACTCCGCTGGACCCCTCAGGAGCCCGCGAAAGTGGTTACAGTTGCACAACTCGCAGCCTCCCAGGGTGCAGCGAGGTTCCCAATGGATCCGCGTGGCTCCCGACTCCGCTGGACCTTCCAGGAGCCCACAGAAGTGGCGCCAGATGCGCATTTCGCAGCCGCCCAGGGCGCAGCGAGGTCCCCAACAGAGCCGCGTGGCCCCCGATTCCGCTGGAGCTCCCTGAGCCTACGAAAGTGGCGACAGGTGCACCAGCCTCCCAGGGAGCAGCGAGGTCTCAAATGGATCTGCGCTGCCCTCACCTCCGCCGTGCCTCCCAGGAGCCCACGAAAATGGTGACAGGTGCGCAGTTCGCAGCACCCATGGGGGCAGCGATTTCACCAATGGATCAGCGTGGCCCCCGACTCCGCCGGGCCCCCCATGAGCCCAAGAATGTGGCGACAGGTGCGCAGTTCGCAGCCTCCCAGGGCGCAGCGAGGTCCCCAATGGATCCGCGTGACCCCCGACACCGCTGGACCTCGCATGAGCCCACGAAAGTGGTGACAGTTCGCAGTTTGCAGCCACCCAGGGAGCAGCGAGGTCCCCAATGGATCCGCGTAGCCCCCGACTTCGCCGTGCCTCCCAGGAGCACGAAAGTGGTGACAGGTGCCCAGTTCGCAGCCACCCAGGGAGTAGCAATGTACCCAATGGATCCGCGTAGCCCCCGACTCCGCTGAACCTCCCAGGAGCCCACGAAAGGGGTGACAGGTGCGCAGTTCGCAGCCACCCAGGGAGCTACAAGCAAGGGAAGCACGGAGGCAGTAGGCAGGAGGAGGAATGATGATGCTGATGATGATGACGATGATGATGATGATGATGATGATGATGATGATGATGATGGTGGTGGTGGTGGTGGTGGTGATGATGATGATACTGATGATACTGATGATGCTGATGATGATGAAGATGCTGATGATGATGCTGCTGCTGATGATGATGATGCTGATGCTGATTATGCTGCTGCTGATGATGATGATGGTGATGCTGATGAAGGTGATGATGCTACTGATGATGACGACGATGATAATGATGCTGAGGATAGGTGATGCTAGTGCTGATGATGATGCTGATGCTGGTAGTGGTGTTGCTGCTGATGATGATGCCGATGATGATTATGCTGCTGATGATGATGATGATGAGGCTGATGACGATGATGATGATGATGATGATGATGCTGATGCTGATGATGATGATGATGATGATCATGATGATGATGATGATGATGATGATGATGATGATGATGATGATGATGATGATGATGATGATGATGATGATGATGATGATGATGATGATGATGATGATGCTGATGATGATGATGATGATGATGATGTTGACGATGACGACGACGATGACGACGATGCTGATGATGATGATGATGATGATGATGATGATGATGGTGACGATGCTGATTTTGACGATGACGACGATGATGCTGATGATGATGATGATTTGGATGCTGATGATGCTGATGCTGATGCTGACGCTGATGCTGATGCTGCTGCTGATGCTGCTGCTGCTGATGATGCTGCTGTTGATGTTGATGATAATGCTGATGATGCTGCTGATGATGCTGATGGTCATGATGACGCTGATGATGCTGCTGATGATGAAGAGGATGATGATGATGATGCTGATGACGATGACGATGATGATGATGATGATGACGATGATGATGATGATGATGATGATGATGATGATGATGATGATGATGATGATGACGATGATTCTGATGATGATGCAGATGCTGATGCTGCTGCTGCTGATGGTGATGATGATGAGGAGGATGAGGATGTGGATGAGGATGATGATGATGATGATGATGATGATGATGATGATGACGATGAGGAGGAGGAGGAGGAGTTGCAGGAGGAGGAGGAGGAGGCGCAGGCGGAGGCGTAGGCGGAGGCGGGGGCGGATGATGATGATGATGATGATGATGATGATGATGATGATGATGATGGTGGTGGTGGTGGTGGTGGTGATGATGATGATGATGATGATGAGGATGAGGATGAGGATGAGGATGAGGATGATGATGATGATGATGATGATGATGATGATGACGATGACGACGATGACGACGATGACGATGACGATGATGATGATGATGATGAGATGATGATGATGATGATGATGATGATTATGATGATGATGATGATGAGATGATGATGATGATGATGATGATGATGATGATGATGATGATGATGATGATGATGATGATGATGAGATGATGATGATGATGATGATGATGATGATGATGATGATGATGATGATGATGATGATGATGATGATGATGATGATGATGATGATGATGATGATGATGATGATGATGATGATGATGATGATGATGATGATGATGATGATGATTGATGATGATGATGACGATGATGAGGAGGAGGGGGGGGTCAGGAGGAGGCAGGAAGGAGGTGGCAGTCGGAGGAGGAGAAGAAGGAGCGGACACCACAATGCTTTCTTCAAAGTGAGCACCCAGCACAGGCTGGTTGGGAAAAGACCAGGTCGTCGCAGATCTGGGATGAGCCCCAGACTCTGCTGCCCCCCGCGTTCATTTCCACCCCGCCTGGCCCTCCGTCGGCCTGGCTGGGTGGCCAGCCAGCCGACCTCCCTCACGCCCAGGGTCGCCGTGGCCCTTGGCCGCGAGAGCACGCGCCTCTCGCTGTCCCCCGGGGCCGCCGACGACGGGGGAAGCCTCGGCCCCCCCCACCGCCCCCTCCTCGTCGCTCTGGGCCTGGGTGCTCCGACCTGCCCAGGAGCCTGCCGCTGCGCCACCAGGGAGCCTACAGTGCCGTTTTTGATGCATGCTCCGCGTGCGGATCATGTATAACAAATGCAGGGATTTAGTACTCAATACAACGAGGAGGTCATGCATACATTTATTCATGAAATGATCATGTATTAAAATCCGATATTTTCAAAATCCCATGTATTGCAAAAACTGCCCCGTACACCCGACCTGCAGGCGATTCACACCGCAGAGCCCGAGCCAGGGCCCGCCCATCCCCCGGAGCCAGTCCTTTCCCTATCCTTTTCCCTCTGGGGTAGCAAACAGCAGCAAAGACACACACAAAAGCTCGGAGGTCCGCGCGGAGTTCTCGGCTCCGCGCGGACCTCCCAGCTCTCGTGTCTATGCCATTGTCTGTTCCCCTACCCTCGCACTGGAGCCCGCGCCTCACTGTGCAGGGTGCGGGTGCGATCGCCCCCCTCACGGCCACGAGTCTGGGGCGTCCAGGCTGGGGGCTGGCTCGCGTGGCTCGGCTCGGATGCGTCGGCTTCGTGGTCGGGCCGCCCCTTCCGGCTTTCGCTCGTCGTGGTCGTCGGTTTCGCACCTTTGGGTTTGTTTCCCGTGACCTGCCGCTTCGGAGGCGGGCTAGGCCGCTCCATTTCGGGGCCGTCCAGGAGGCGGGGTTAGTACTGGTGGAGTGTGTGTGAGTGTGTGTGTACGGAGTCGCCAGAAGCTCCCCCTGAGGCTGGGCGGGGCCGGACAGGGAGGAGCTCCAGCCCCCCCTCAGCCTCTCGCGGGCCCTCCCGCAAATGCTCCTGCGACTGGAGTGAAGGGGGAGCTCCCCCGGCCAGTCCTGCTGGCGGACGTTCTTGGAGACGGCGCAGCCCCAACAGCCCCACACAGACACAATTAATCGTCGATTCCCAGGAAAATGTGGGAAAATATGGGAAGTGGGGGGGAAGACCAAAAACCCCGAAACTGTGGGAAAAGATGGGGGATCTTTTTATTTGTGTGTCTTTATTTGTGTGTCCCAGGGCCCCTTCAGTGAAGGGGGAGCTCCCCCGGCCAGTCCTGTCAGCGGACGTTCTCGGAGACGGCGCAGCCCCAGCAGCCCCTCTCAGCCCACGTCAGGAGGGGACAAAAACACACAGACACAATTAATCGTCGATTCCCAGGAAAACATGGGAAAATATGGGAAGGGGGGGGGAAGACCAAAACCCAAGAAAATGTAGGAAAATATGGGGAATCTGTTTATTTGTGTGTGTTTATTTGTGTGTCCTGGGGCCCCTTCACTTGTGGCCTCGGCACCCGCCTTGGTCGGGGTGTCGCTGGCTTCGTGCCTCCTCGCCTCGCCGCTGGGCAAGGCACGCCTCGGCGTCGGCTGCCGTCCCGGCGTGGCTCTGCTCCCTCCCGCCCCAGCTCACTGCGCCGTTGCGCATTTAACGGGCGAAGAACGGTATAAAATAAACTTTTTCGCCGTCGGGGACACCTGCCCCTGGGCGGCTGGAAAGTTTACACCCTTACGGTGGCACCGTAGGGGTATAAACTTTCCAGCCGCCCAGGGGCAGGTGTCCCCGACGGCGAAAAAGTTTATTTTATACCGTTCTTCGCCCGCTTACGCATCGCCGGGCAGTCTTTCTCTTCCACGCCTTGCGCCTCGCAGGCCCTCCTGGTCTCGCCGCTCTCCCACCGTGGCCGACGATCGGGGTGCTCTCCCTCTGCCGGCGGGTCGGGTCTCTGCTCTGCTTCCCCTGCTCCCCCTGCCGCCGCCCTTCCGCGGGCGTCCTGCTCCCGCTTCTGCTCAGGTGCCGCTCAGTGCAGCGCAGGGCCGCCGCCAGTCCTTCCCCTCGGCGCCCTCGCTCGTGGTGCCTTCGTGCCTGCCCGCGCCCACCTCCCCTGCCCGCGCCTCGTAGGCCCAGAGGTCTCGGCGCATCGGCCCATCCTTGGACCGTGCCTTGGTTTACTGGGTTGGGGCTCTGCTACGTTGTGCTTCTCCATCACCAGTTGCAGCACAGTGCTGCTCCCCCCCGGGCTTCAGCTCTGTTCAGCTCAGTGCAGCGCGGTGCCGCCACTGATATCTCCCGTTTCGGCGCTCTCCCCCGCCGCTGTCGGCAGTTCTGAGTGGCCCAGCTTCCCCTCCCCTTGTCGCGCCAGGGCTCCTCCTCCTCCTCCTCCTCCTCCTCCTCCTCCTCCTCCGTGCATTGCGGCCTCAATTTGCAAGCAGCGTGTCCCCTGTTGCCAATCCACCGGCGCAGTCGCCCTCTGCCCAGCCGCCGACGCAAAAGTGTGTGTGTGTGTTTGTGTGTGTGTGTGTGTATGTGTGTGTGTGTGTGTGTGTGTGTTGCCGCTTCTGCTGCCTCTGCCCCGTGAGGGGCTGGCCTGCTTGGCACGCGCGCGCCCGGCGCGCACGTGTCCGATGGCATGGCCAGTCGCCTGCCCGCTGACGCCCGACAACTGTGTGTGTGTGTGTATGTGTGTGTGTGGCGCTGACGCCCGACATTTTGTTGAACATTATTAATTCTAAAGAATAATTATTGTTGGGGCCCCTGGTGCGCGCCCCCCCCGCCGCGCCTAGGCCGCAGCCACATTTTCATAATTTTCGTGAGGAAGCCTCAGGCAAAACGATGTGATCCAGATCCGGTTGTTTTGTTGACGCCCGCTTTCCCTATCAAAAAACACTATAAAATGACATGTCTTGTTCTAACATGACCAAACTTCAAGAATCCTTTGCAAAAAATGACACGAAGTGCACACTCGCGCGCGCAAGACGAAATCCGTCCAAAACCTTAGTCTTCGTAGCGATTTTCACATAAAAACATGAAACACCCAATGGTTTTTCAAAAGTTTCAAAAAATCATCCCGCGCGCTCTTGCGGATTTCTGAGGAAACGCAATATTTTTTCAACATTTCTGTCAAACGGGCTCTTGCGAACAACTTTTTCACGTGCTTCGAACTTCTGCAACAAAGGTTGCGTGCCTGCCAGGGCCATCATCCCTGTCAAATAATACCATGTGGGACACATTCGTTTTTTCTTCGCGCGCGCACGCCGAAATCTTCAAAAATCATTGGGTTTCTTAGGAATTTTAGCACCGCGCAACATAAAATCATACGTAGCGATTTTAACATAAAAACATAAAACAAACCAATGGTTTTTCAAAAAACATGTCAAAACTTCATCCCGCGCGCTCTTGCGGATTTGTAGGAAACCCAACACTTTTTAATCATTTCTGTCAAACGGGCTTTTGCGAGCAACTTTTTCACGTGCTTCGAACTTCTCCAACAACGGTTGCGCACCTGCCAGGGCCATCATCCCTGTCAAATAATACCATGCGGGACACATTCGTTTTTTCTTCGCGCGCGCACGCCGAAATCTTCAAAAACCATTGGGTTTCTTAGGAATTTTAGCACCGCGCCAGTGTAGTAGCCACGGTCGTCCGCAGGCCACGAAGTGAAGTGTCCGAACGTCATAGGGCGGGAAGCTGGGTGTGGGTGGTGGCGAAGAGTCGTTTGGAAATTTGGTAGAGCTTGAACCGGCCCCCCCACAAAGTGGGGGTATTGCCCGCCTCCTATGAAAACCCTGGCACTGGTGAGAACGGAGTGTCCCCACGTGCTAGTAATTGTTGTTGTTGTTGTTGTTGTTGTTGTTGTTGTTGTTGTTGTTGTTGTTGTTGTTGTTGTTGTGTTGTTGTTGTTGTTGTGTTGTGTGTGTGTGTGTGCGTGTGCGTGTGCGTGTGCGTGTGCGTGTGCGTGTGCGTGTGCGTGTGCGTGTGCGTGTGCGTGTGCGTGTGCGTGTGCGTGTGCGTGTGCGTGTGCGTGTGCGTGTGCGTGTGCGTGTGCGTGTGCGTGTGCGTGTGCGTGTGCGTGTGCGTGTGCGTGTGCGTGTGCGTGTGCGTGTGTGTGTGTGTGTGTGTGTGTGGGGGCATCGCGGCGAGGGCCGTGAAAACTCCCGGGTTCCATAGGCTCCTCTCTCCACTTCAGCGCTTTTCCTGGCCCCGCGTCGTCAGCGCACGTGACTCGGGCCGCGGTGCGCCGCCCCTTCCCCTTCCTGGCCCCCCCCTCCCCTCTTCCCGGGGGTTGCGAATGGAGCCTCTGGTCCGAGGTGCCCCTAGCTTTTCGTTCCATTTTGGAGCCGCAGGGGCTCTCCATGGGGCCTCGTGAGAGGTGCTCTTGAGGCCGTGGGGGCCTCATTGGAACTCCTGGGGGAAGCTCGTGGCCAGGGGCACTTCCAGCAGCGCGCGATCTTCGTCGTGCCCGGGTCCCGGGGGCCCCCGCGCGCCGGAGAGAGCCCGCGGGTCGCCGCGGGCCCCGCGGTCTTCGGCTTCAAGGGCACGCTGGAGGGGAACAAGATCTACTGGAGCCGCGGCGCGCGGAATTCGGAGGTGCAGCGGGTTCGCGTCGTGCCGGGGCGTCGGCGACCCTGGCGTTCGGGCGTTCGGGCGTTCGGGGGTGCCACGCCGCCAGCGGCCTGGAAGCGGCCCGCGGACAGCGCACGAGTCTCAGCCACGCGCAGAGGGGGGTGGGGGGAGGGGGGAGGGCTTCTTAGAAGCACCCCTGCTTCTTAGAAGGCGCGGGCCTTCTTTGCAGATGTAAGGCCGGCGCCTTCTAAGAAGCAGCCTGCTTCTAAGAAGCCCTCCCCCCTCCCCCCACCCCCTTGTGCGCGCCGCCAAGAGTCGTCACGACACGAGCCTGTCGTGCGCGAGGGGGGGGGGGTGGTCTTTTCGCGGCGGCGCGCACGACGGGGGCAGCGCGATGGGGGTCGGGCCTCCGAGGAAGCGGGGCGCTTCTTTGAAGGCGTGGACCTTCTTATTCGATGCTCGTTTTGGGGACCTTCCTGGGGGCCACCTAATGGATCTGTTCGATTCAGGTTCGACTCAGGTTCGACTCAGGTTCGACTCAGGTTCGACTCAGATTCGACTCAGGTTCGACTCATGTTCGACTCAGGTTCGACTCAGGTTCGACGCGGCTTCGACGCACGAGTGGAGCGAGTGGCTCCAGGAAGGTCCCCAGAATGAGCATCTAATTCTTAGACGGGGCCAGGGGCTTCTGAGGAGGCTTGTAGAGGCCAGGAGGGCTTCGAAGAGATCCCTGCGCCGTGTTGAATCCCCCCCGCGCCTTCTCAAAAGGCCGCCACGACAGAGCCGAGGTGTTCGTTGGAGGGGGAGGAGGGCAGGTTTTTTTTGGGGGGGAGGAAGGGCCTCCTGGGGCGCTCTTGTCCCTACGGCTGGACTACCCCCGAAGCCACTGGTGGAACGCACCCCAGGACTGGCCCAGGGGGGCGTCGTCGTCGTGGCGTCGTGGGAGGTACGAGGAGGGGCAGAAGGAATAAGGCCTGGGCTGTCGCAGGTAGCCGTCTTTCTTTTGCAGCAGTGGTCTGAAGCTGGGAGCAGTGTGTGTGTGTGTGTGTGTGTGTGTGTGTGTGTGTGAGTGTGTGTGTGTGTGCACCGTCGTTCGTGCGCTTGTTTCCTTCGTCCCCTCTCCGCCCCCCCGATTCCCCCCGCCCCCGTCCCTCACCCCTCCACGTGTCTTCCAGGACGGTATACGCCCACCAGCCCCCCACACGACACATCAGGCCCCGATCTGGGCTCCAGGAGGCGCCAGGACAGTCCACGGAAAGAGACAACCTTGGCCAAAGCTCAGCATACTTTCGCACATCTTGGGCTGATTCCGTTTTGCAGCTCAAGAGGGCTTCGAGATGGGCCCCAGAGGCTTGAAAGAGGGGCCAAAAAGGCCCCCAATAGCCCTGCCGCCAGGAAAGGGCCAAGATGGCCCCAGAACCAGCGCGGCTCCAATCCATTCCAAGGTGTTCAAAGTACACCCCTACACGACTCCCGGACCTTCAAATCGTCCCCAACTAGCCCAGAGGGTCTCGAGATGGCCCCAAAAAGCACAAGAGATCGCAGTATGGTCCAAAGACCATTCAGGGAGGACCCTAAGAGTCCCCACATCTTCTCAACCCCCAACCTGACACGTCGATTAGTGAATTGTCCGTTTTCGGTTCTCGAGAGGGCGCTGCGGCCGTCATTTTTTTAGGCTTGCGCCCGCCAGGTTTGGGCCCGAGGTCGTTTTTACTAAACCACGTTTTACTAAAGGGGGTTCTGTCCATCCCCGAATCTGGGGAGTACCATCCGATCTTTCAAGCAGACCAATCATACAACGTCGACGCTTTCCCTTTCAACATGGACGTTTTGTCGTCGGCGTTGCCAAATGCGTGGCAGTCATGGGACGGGGCGCATATCGCACGCGCAGTGGCGAAGTGTGGCCCTCGCCCGTGTGCTGCGCTCACACTCCCCGAGAGTCGGGCTCCCGCTCGGGCGCGCCGCACACACATTTCGCTCGCCAACCCGTCGACAGCAGGGCCGCGCGCGACCGGGCGCACTGTCGGTCTCGCTCTGGCGCCGCGCAGATCTCGGCTGACCCTGACCTTCCAGAGAGCTATTTTTTCGCACTGGAGGCCTAAAAACCTAAACATCTGAGCGAAAGAGCCTGAAACCAAGACGTAGAATAGCTTTGGGATAGGTTTTAAGTCGCGTGCGATTTTTTAGCCCTCTTGGAAGGTCAGGGGAAAGTGGCGGCCACGCCGGGGCGCGGCGCGTTTCTCCCTCGCCAGCCCGTTCGGGGCGGGAGCCGTGCGCGAGCGGGCGGAGGGCCTCCCTCGCGCACGCCCCGTGCAGATGTTTCGCGCGGCGGCCGCCGACTCTCCGGGGGAAGCGGCAGGCGTGGCTGCGCGAGCGCGGGCGACGAAGGAGGAGGAGGAGGAGGAGGAGGAGGAGGAGGAGGAGGAGGAGGAGGAGGAGGAGGAGGAGGAGGAGGAGGAGGAGGAGGAGGGAGTTCCTGGGGGGGGAGCCGTCGGGGGGAGGCCCTCGGGCAGCTCCTGGGGGGGCCCCTGGGACATGTCTCGTCGAGGAGCCGCGCGGATTTTGCGCGCAGGAGGCCGTGCTGCTCCGGGGCGGCGAGGGTTGCCCCCTCGCAGCGCGCCGTGCTCTCGCCGCCGCGCCGCGCGAGGACTTCCTGCGGTTCCGCTCGCGCCCTGTGCGCGTCCCGGGTATTGTCGCCCTCGCCAGGTCTCGGGGGCGGCAAAGAGGGGGGTGATGACTAGGGGGGGGGGATATCATGGCGGGGGCAATGATATCTCTCTCCAGATTTCATGGCGCCTCTTCTTGTTTTGTTACGTCCCTGGTCCTCCCCCTGGGCCGCGCACATGCCGCCGGCCATGATTTGCACCCTTCCTCTTGGACGCTCCCCTCTTGGCCGCTCCCGAAGGTCGTCGGGAGCTGGACCACGCGCGAGCGCTTTCCGTTTGATCGCAGGGGTGGACGCCAGATGCTCCCAAGATCATTTGCGTCACCATTGGCTCCTATCCGATGGGAGGGAGGGTGGGGATGGGCGGGGCCCGCTGACTGGTTCGACCTGGCTGGCTTGCCTTCCAAGGCTCTGCGCGTGTACGCGGACACGCGCAATTTTATGTGATCCAGGGTTGTCCCCCCCAATGCAGTTGGGATCGAGCCCCCCCCCGCTGGATGGTTAAGCTCGCGGGCCTCGCGAAGGCCTCGCAAATTTGTTTTTTTCCCCCACTGTGGTCGTGGCCCTGTGGGCGTGGCGTGGTGGAGGGTGCCAGTGCACCCCCCGCCCTCCCCATGTCGGTGTGGAGTGGCTCGTCGTCCGTCGTCGTCGTCGTCGTCGTCGTCGTCGTCGTCGTCGTCGTCGTCGTCGTCGTCGTCGTCGTCGTCGTCGTCGTGGGCGGCGTCGTCGTCGACGTCGGCGTCGGCGTCGGCGTCGGCGTCGGCGAGGCCGCCCAGATGGGGTCCGAGTAAATGGGGTGGGAGGATCGCACCGCATTGCCGATGCATGAAGGATCTGGCTCGATGTGGAACCCGATTTTCGCCACACCGACGTCCTCAATGCATCGCCGATACGTCGCCGAACTCGCTGCCGCATCGGCGATGCGGCGCGATCCTCCGACCCAATCTACTCGGACCCCATCTTGGAGGCCTTCAGGCTTGTCGGTGACTCGGACTCACGAGCCGACCCCGAGGGCCCCAAAGACAGCCTGAGGGCTCCCGAGACGAGGGCAGGGCAGACACCTGGGGACCATTTGACGGCGTGTTGGCAAGTTTGGCTTTCCAGCCGCGCTTCCCTGGGGCTCCGATTGACGACTACAACAGGTCTGGGTGCACCAGGGTGTGGTTTGCGATCGGCGCCGCTGGCGCTTAGGGGATCGCCGCGCTGCGCCAAAGGTCTGCCGAACCCCCGTCGGGGCGCGGCAGAGATCTCCGTCGAGGTCCTCGCCCGCCCCCCACAGGCGCGGGTTGCAAGCCACACCTTTTGCAAACCACACCCTTCGGAGTCGCCGAAGACGTCACCCGACGTGCCCCGGAAGCACCCGGGGGCGTGCGAGGCAGCCCGTAATTTGAGGACCTGCCGTTGATACATTCGACTGGCCAGTTAACGCTAGCAGCACCTTTCGGGTGCCAGCCTGCACCCGAGAGGTGGAGCGAGCCGAAATTCGTGGCCGTGGCGAGTTTCCCGTCTATGGGGCTCGCGCAAGCTCAGCGGGCCGCAAGGAAACGTATGCGCACGATTCTTCGGGAGCGGTCAGAGGCGACCGAGACGGCCAGCCTAGACCCCCAACGTATTGAGCAAGTGCAGCAAGGTTATCTTCAGTTTTCGGCCTCCAGGGGCCCTCAGCGGGCTCCAGGACCGTGAAGGAGCGACTCGGGACGAAAAGCCGGCCCCAGCGAAAGGGTTGGGATATTCGGGGATCGCATATTGAGCAAACCAAGACATCGGAGGTCGGGGAGTTCAGCTGGAGCGCCCCACCAGACGGTGTAAGTTGTTTGTCGCACGTTCCTTTAATGAGTCGCCTTTGAGAAAGTCTTGGCATGAGGTCGGGTGGGAGGAGGTGGAGGACTGAGCGTCGGAAACGGAGGGAGACATCGGAGACGGCGGTAAAGAGGGATGACCTGGCGGGGGTGGAGAAGAAAGGCGAGGCTACGGACGCGTGTGACGGTGAGCGAGTCAGCGGAGGAGGGAAACGGAGATGGGCCGAGACGGATGCCTAGTCTGGGGCCATACTTTAGTCGCTTCGCGTATCCCCAACAGCTCATCCAGAAACGATGCCCAGGCGAGTTGCCCTGATCAGGGATGTGGAGGAGCAAGCAGTGTAACAAATGGCTGGGAAGCCGTCATACCTCAAGCGGCGGAGGATGGAGTCGGAGTCGGAGTCGGAGTCGGAGTCGGAGGAGGAGGAGTAGGAGGGGGAGGCGAAGAGGGAAGGCGGATGGGGGCTGGAGGGAGGAGGGAGGAGGAGGAGGAGGAGGAGGAGGAGGAGGAGGAAGAGGCGGATGAGGAAGAGGAGGAGGAGGAGGAGGAGGAGGAGGAGGAGGAGGAGGAGGAGGATCAGGAGCAGGAGGAGGAGGAGCATCAGCAGGAGGAGGAGGTGGGGGAGGAGGAGAAGGAGGAGGAACACACATAAAAAACCGAATGCTAGTAGTAGGATTGTTACTACTGATGCTAGTATTCGTCATTATCCTAATAGTAAGACTAAACACATAACTACAATCACTGACACTCAGAACATTCAAGTATTAACATTCATATTGGTACCAAAGCTATTCATACGACTATTGTTGATGAACATACCAACCATAGTAATGAACATGCCACTGCGACTCGAAAATTCACGATACCTTCAGTACGGTTAAGTAATACTATTCCAGCAACAACATTAATACTAATACGATCAACCATCATAGTATTGCTCACTATGCTAATAACATTACTGTTACTACCAATACGGATACTAATGATTTTACTAGCAATCATAACATTGTTACCGTTGATTATACAACTACGAACATGGATACTAATACGCATACGGATAACATTACCATTGCTGATACCAATCATACCGGTGACGCTGATATCAGTAGTAATACTACGACGAAAGCGTAATACCACCATTACTAGTACCAATACTAATATGATTGAGATAATAACAACAGACGGAGGAGGAGGTGGAGGATGATGATGATGATGATGATGAGGAGGAGGAGGAGGAGGAAGAGGAGGAGAAGGAGGAACATGGCGAGTAGAAAGGCCAGAGGCCTCTCGGATGCCTCTCGGATGCCTCTCGGAGTCTTTTCGGATGTCTCTTGAGAGCTGCTTAGGGTCCTCGTGGGGCGTCTTGGGGGCCTCTTTGCGGTTCAGGGGGCCTCTTGGGGCGTCTTGGATGCCTCGGGGGAGCCTCTTATGGGCCTTTTGGGGGTATTGGGAGCCCCTGAGGAGCCTGTTGGGGGTTTCATGGGACCTCCTGGGCGCCTCTTGGGGCACTCTCGGGAGCATTGGGGGTCATCTTAGGCCTATTTTGAAGGAGCTCGATCGAATTACTCAATGAGCCTCGCCTTGAAAGGAGGTCAATGAGCCTCGCCTTTGGACAATGAGTGCTTTCTGCCTTCTCGCCGAGGCCTTCTGGGACGCTCCTATGGGTCGCTGGGCGCGCTGCCCAGGTCCAGGGAAGGGGTATCGCGAAGGGGTCGAGCTACCCACAGACAGCAGGCCGTCGCGCCCATTTCCGCCCGCTCTCCCAGCACACCAGTGGCACCCGAGGAGGAGGAGGAGGAGGAGGAGGAGGAGGAGGAGGAGGAGGAGGAGGAGGAGGAGGAGGAGGAGGAGAAGGAGGAGGAGGAGGAGGAGGAGGAGGAGGAGGAGGAAGAGGAGGAGGAGGAGGAGGAGGAGGAGGAGGAGGAGTGGAGGAGGCGCTGAGGGCACCTCCTCCTCCTCTCTGGAGGACACACGGCATGGACAGGGGCCGCCATCGACAACCATCGGGAACCAGCGCAGACGCCATCCAGGTGCGCGGATCCGCGAGGCGTGCCGCACATGCCGGCTGCGCCACGCGCACCACGTGCGCCACGCGGGGCAACGTGTCGGCCCGCCCTCCGTGCGCAGCAGACACCAGCGCAGAGCGACGGCGGGCCTGCCGTGTGCGGGCGTGCGCCCTCGATCGCTCCGCACCCGTTCTTCCACGGGGCCGGTGGGCCTGCGGCACGGCAGGCTGCGTGCCGCCCCCCCCCCCCCGCCCGCCGTCCCCGGCGGGGTGGCATGTCTTTTCACTTGAAAGTGTCGGCACTCCCGCCATTCCGCTCAGGCGCCAGTGCAAAGTGATCGCGGGGCGTCCGCGCGTGATCCAGATTTTGATGATGCAGAGTGCACTTTGGTTTTGGTTTTCGCAAGGGATGGTTGGGGGGTGTGGGCACTGCGCACTGCAGGCGATTTTGCTGCCCCCCCTGCCGTCTGTGCCATGCTCTAGATTTGGAGGCAAATTGTATTATACATTTTTTCTGGACAGGGATAGGGGGGGTGTTCGCATGGGTGTCGCATGGGTCCTGGTTGGCTGCCGGTCGGGTGGGGGAGGGGGTGTTAGTTCATAGGAGGCAGAGGTACACCCCTCCTCGAGAGGGAGGGAGGGGGGGTGGGAGAGGAAGCGCCCTAAACCGCCTGCGCCCTAAAAGGGCTGGCGGGATCGTGTTTATGTCGGTGGTGGCCGTTCGAACGCGGGCACGGGCCGCGGGGACGGCCCCGGGCACGGCCGATGAGAGCGCCTCTCGGGACGTGCCGAGCGCCGGGATGTTTTTTTTTCAGACTCGCCAGAGGAACACCCCGTGCAAGGTCGTGTGGACGAAGGCGGTTGGCACGGACGAAAGCAGACCTGACGCGTCCCTCTTGCCAATCCACCTTCTCATCCACCCCCCTGCCACCTGACCCATCCGACGTCTCCCCTCCTCCCTCTGTTGCCCCCCCCCCCCCCTTTCCCCTCAGTCCATCTATTCGCCTCTACCTGTGGGTACGAGTCTTACCTCAAAGCAGCCCCAATTACCCCTGGAGCCTCTCCCTTCGCATCCGCCTTCACCTGTCCCTCTTCCTGCTCTATCCCTTCTTTCCCTCCCGCCCTCCTGACCCAATCCCCTCTCCCCTGCCCATTTCACCTCCCGTTACCCCTGCAAATGCTCATTTGCCGCAACCTGTTCCGCCCCTTGCTCCACCTCCTCTTCCCCCTCTCGCCCCCCTTGACCGAACCCCTCCTTCCCTTCTCATTCCACCTTATCCTGCTCCCTCCATTCATCATCCACCTCCACGCGTTCCTCTTCCTACCTCCCTATCTCTCCCTATCTCTCTCTCTCTCTATCTCTCTTCCTCACGACATATGAACTCACACTGATACTGCAAGGGCCTGTGCACTATTTCTTTTTTTCTCGGGCGTGTCAAAGTCATGTTAGCAGATGAGGGCAGCCTGCACACCGATATATTTATATAGATTTATTACAGTGCAGAATCTGACCTTAGAACCTGCCTAACCACGCATGCGAACCCTCGAGTGCGACACACTACCAAGCTGAACACTGACTCACCCGCTTCGCTGACGCATGCTACTTGCAATGCCTTTCTGGATCAGCCTAACCAAGACACGCGAGGGCGGGACGACCATTCCGAAATGCTATCTGTGAACGAGGTGTGCATTCGGAGCCTCCTGGGGCGGCGGTGCCAGAGCTGCGTCAGGAAGAGCTCCAGATTTATTTTAAATAACCCGAACAGGTCCCATCATGTTACGAACGGACACGGAGTATTTATAATAACTGTTTTTTTTTCTTTATGCTGCGCGTTGCATCGGAAGCGAGCTCAACGCCTGAATTCGGCAACTACGGGTGGATATGCCCGTCGCCGAAGAGAACTCGACACGGACATCGAGTCGTCCTCAGGCGTTGTTCATAGTAGACCACATATGTTGTAGCAGATCCTCGCCCATACAGAAAACGGTGTATCACTTGTTTCTCTGCCTCCATGTGCTCTGGATGGCCGCAACCGTGAAGCCTTGTCTCCGAAGCTCGGCAATCCCGACTGGCAATACTAACATGATAAATATGAGCGGGGTCTGAAGCTGACTTCATTGAGCAACTCTACCAGACATTGGTTCGGCAAGTGGCTGCTGGTCCTGAATCGTGCAGGTCTGCGGGTAACAGTGCACAGTGCTTTCGTCGCAATGCCTGTTTCCCCAGATGTCCAAGGTACGTTTCAGCATGAGGTAGGCATGCATTCAAAACAGAACGTCATCATGGGGAACGGCCAAATTTCCAACCGTATAACCATGTCTGGTTTCCAACCATAGACGTGCTTTTCCATTCCATTCAATTGTGAGCACATCGATGTGTGGACGAGTCACACATTACACTTGCAGGTATGTGTTCAAGAGGCTTACTCCATTCCGCCGGCTAGCATGCCCGATAACAGTGAGTTCGGCGAGAGTCGTGCCACTGTGCCTGGCTTGTGGATCAGGGGCCTCGGGGATCCATAAGATGATCTCCTGGAATACCTCTCAAGGACCTCTTGGAGGCGTCCTTCTTCCGCCCCTCCTCTTCCTCCTCCTGCCCTCCTTGACCCCCTCGCCCCCTAGGACCATGAGGAGGACGGCCATCTGAACCCAGTGGATCATCCTTAAACCTTTCATAACCGCCAGAGCCTTTGAGACATTATAGTGCCCATCTTGTTTCTTATCTTCCTCTTCCTCCTTCCCCTCCCATACCTCGCCCCATACTCCACTCCATACCTCCAGCCCTTCCTCCTTCTTGTTCTTACTTCTCAGCTCCCTCTCTCTCTCTCTTTCCCTTTCTCTTTCTCGTTTTCATTCCCTTCCCCCCCTCGCTCTCTCTCTCTCTCTCTCTATACAGGTATCTTTGCACCTGCATGTGCACGTGCATGTGCTGACCGTGCACGTGCATGTGCATGTGCATGTGCAGGTGCATAAACGTGCATGTGCTGACCGAGTAGAGGGCACTGGAGATAGTGTGATCGCGCTGGGGTTCGAACGCAGCACCAGCATCTCCTATCCGTCCTCATCCTCATCCTTCGTCGTTGTCCCCCCTCTCTCCTTTCTTCCTCCTCCTCCTCCTCCTCCCTCCTCCTCCTCCTCCTCCCTCCTCCTCCTCCTCCTCCATCCTCCTCCTCCTCCTCGTCCTCCTCCTCGTCCCCTCCTCCTTCTCCTCCTCCTCCTCCTCCTCCTCCTCCCCCCTCCTCTTCCTCGTCCTCCTCCTCCTCCTCCTCCTCCTCCTCCTCCTCCTCCTCCTCCTCCCCCTCCTCCCTCCGTAGCCATTTTGGCTCAAGTCAAGGGCTCTTGCGTCGGCCGCGCGCGTGGACGCTGCGATGCTTCCATGGCGCTGCGGAGCCCTCGCCCTCGTGCATCGGCCGCGCTGGCGGCTGTGCTCGCGGGGCCCCTGATGTGGACGGCGGCTGCCTCCAGTGGCCGATGGTGTGATCTCGAGGTAGAAGGGGCGGCGTCGGCTTCACGCGTGCGCGGCACGCACTGCCGCAGTGCCGATGCGAAGCGCCGCCGCCTCCTCAACAGGGTCAGGGTGCCGTCTGCGTGCGACGCTTCGGACAGGCAGCAGGCGTTGGCTCGGTCGCTGTCCACGCGGTGCTCACCACGTTCTGCTGCCGCGCCTGCCGCGGTCCCTCGCTCGGCGGCGGCTCCTGTCGGCGCTCCTCCCCTCCCCGTGGGGATGACGTTGACCGGCGGCTTCGGGTACGAGCTTTCGAACTCGCCCTTTTCATGCAGATTGGTTTCAGCCAGGCGATGGGCTTCGAGCTTCACTCATGCAGTGGACCCTATCGCGTGTGCAGGTTCTTGGACGCGGGTGGCACTCCTGGCGCTGCCTCCGCCGCCCTGGCTGTCCGTCGCGTTTCCAGGCGTGCGCTTCGTTCGCGGCATCGCCCACTTCTTGCAATGCATGCTGAGAGTGCTATGGAGGAAGACTTCACGCTGGTCTCTGCCTTCTTGTAGCGTGTCAAGAGGGATCTGCCGCGTGCGGGGAAGATCTTTTGTGACAATGGTCTCTCGCCCCAGAGGTCTGCCGCGATGGTGGCTGCACGTTGTGAGGCTATTCTTCATGTCAATGGTTCGGACCTGGACGATGACGACTGTGTTGCCCTTCGGGGAGGATGCTCTGCTGCGGATGTGGACGGTCTTTTCCACGTCGCTAGTGTATCTGATTTTGCCGCGGGCGTGGCTGCCACAACGAACGGTGTGGAGTATGACAATGCTGCTCTTCTCGTGGCGAGTGCCTCTTGCCAGTGGCACAGACTTGCTGAAACCCAGACTTCACGATTGGGATTCTTATTGGTCTCCTTGGGCGAGCGGAGGCGCGTGTTCCCGACGTTGTTTTTGTACCAGCCCACCCCCATGCAGGCTGGTGCGCTGGAGGCTCGGCTGGACTCTATGCGGAACGAGTTCAACGAAACGAGTCAGAAGCTCAAAGCTGGTATCAAAAACCCAGAAAATATGGGGAAATGTGGGGAATCCTGTTATATGTGTATTTATTTGTGTGTCCCAGGGCCCCTTTAAACATGCATGGCTGCAGCACGATGGGCATCACGGTGACAGACGAGAGGGGCTGCCCGCGGGCGGCCCTGGCGCAGGGCTCCCGCCAGTGCAGGCTGAGGATTGCGACGCCGAGCAGGTCGATCCTCCTCCTCCCTCTCCTCCTCCTCCTCCTCCTCCTCCTCCTCCTCCTCCTCCTCCTCCTTGTTCTCCTCCTCCTCCTCCTCTTCCTCCTCCTCCTCCTTCTCCTCCTCCTCTTCCTCCTCTCCCTTCTCCTCCTGCTCCTCTCCTCCTCCTCCTCCTCTTCCTCCTCCTGCTCCTCCTCCCCCCACTCCTCCTCCTCCTCCTCCTCCTCCTCCTCCTCCTCCTCCTCCTCCACCTCCTCCTCCTCCTATGGTGGAGCTCCTCGGGACGTCGGTGAAGCTGCTGTGCGGCGTCCTGGCCCGGAGCGTCTTCCCGTGCAAGCTGATAAGGCAGAAGATGTGCACGATTTGGACTGGGCCGGCTTGGGCCAAGTGCGTGCAGCTGCACATGAACGGGCGGACGAATCTGACCATGACGATCAGCACCCTGATGTGCTATGCTGCTGGTGCGACGCTTCTGGTGACGAGACAGCCGCTTTTCAAACAGCTCGGCTCGACCGGGTGTGCGAGCTTCTGGGTCATGTGTCACAGCCTGCTGCACGTCTCCATGATGCGCTCCTGCCTGAGGGAAGTCGCCATGACGAGCTCCAGCGCGACGACGACTACATGTGGGTCTCTGCTGGCCAGGGTCTCGTTCGCTGCATTCCCTGCGTTGGACATCGGCTTCTACTGGGGTAGCCAAGTATTCTGTTCGTGAGCAATGCCTTCAGCTGCGGCTCCTTCTTTCTCCCCCCGCTCTTCGGGGTCTTCTTTTTCATCTGCGTTGTCCTCGCGTGCCTCGGGGACCTCCCATGTATTCCGCTCTGTGCGTGAGGCTTCGCCCTCTCTCCATTCCCTCCCTGAGGGACGCGGTTCAGAGTAGATGTCACAGTTTTCGGGTTGACTCTTCATACGCTGGGCTTTCTCCTCCTGCCTCCCTCCCTCCTTCCCTCCCTCCCTTCCTTTTTCTCCCCGTCCCCCCTCCTCCATCCCCCCTTTCCCGCCCCCTTCCTCCTCCCTCCTCCCCCCACGCCCTTCTTCCTCCCCCACCCCCCCACCCATCGCATCCTTCCCCCCCACCTCCTCCACCTCCTCCTCCTCATCGTCCCTCCTCATCCTCCTCCCCTCCTTCATCGTCCCTCTTTCCCGCTCCTTCCTTCATCGTCCCTCTTTCCTCCTCCACCTCCTCCTCCTCCCCCCCCCCTCCTTCATCGTCCCTCCTTCCCGCTCCTTCCCTCCTCGTCTTCGCCCCCCGCCACCCCCCCAGCCCCCAGGTGGAGGACCAGCAGCGCCCCTGGGCTGCCCTGGCCGAGTCCCTCGAGCTCGCGGCGGCCGCCCCCCTGGAGACGCGGGGCCCGGGATCCTTTCTCGGAGTCTCCCCTCTCCTCCTCCTCCTCGTCCTTCTCCTCCTCCTGCTCCTCCTCCTCCTCCTTCTCGTCGTCGTCCTCCTCCCATCCACCTCTTCCTCCTCCTCCACCTCCTCCTCCTCCTCTTCCTCCTCCCCCCTCTTACCTCATCATGCTCCTCCCTCCTCATTGTCGCACCTTGTCCTCCCTCCTCCTCCCTGCTCTTCCATCCTCTTCTCTCCTCCTCCTCCTCCTCCTCCTCCTCCTTCTCCTCCTCCTCCTCCTCCCCCTCCTTCTCCGCCTCCTCCTCATCATTATAACGAGCATCACCGTTTTCACCATTATCATCGCTACCACCGTTCTCATCACCGTCGATGTCGTCGTCGTCGTCATCTTCGCCTTCGTCACCACAGCCGCCACACTGCCATCATAGTCATCAACATCATCATCATAATCATCATCATCACCATCATCATCAACCTCATCTTCATCATCAATACCATCATCATCAACACCATCACCATTCATCATCATCGCCACCACCACCACCATCATCATCATTGACATCGTCAACATCATCAGCATCATCATCACCATCATGATCATTACCACCACCAGCACCAGCATCACCATCATCGTCATCACCACCACCACCCTCATTAGCATCAACATCACCACCATCAACATCATCATCATCATCACCATTGCCATCCTCATCATCAC
Source organism: Prorocentrum cordatum (assembly GCA_963575745.1). Lineage (NCBI taxonomy): Eukaryota > Dinophyceae > Prorocentrales > Prorocentraceae > Prorocentrum > Prorocentrum cordatum. The sequence continues at coordinate 92,086 of CAUYUJ010001760.1, forward strand.
ACTCATCACCAGCAGCGTCACCATTAGCATCAGCATGAATCATCACCATCACCTTCACCAACACGATCACCATCACCATCGCCATCACCACCATCATCATCATCATCATCATCATCACCATCACCATCACGATCACCATCATCACCATCAGCATCGTCACCACCATCATCATTACCACCACTACCATCATCACCATCATCATCACCATCATCATTACCATCATGGTCGCCACCCTCATCGCCATCATCATCATCATCATCATCATCATCATCATCATCATCATCATCATCATCATCATCATCATCATCATCATCATCATCATCATCATCATCATCACCACCACCACCACCACCACCACTATCATCATCATCATCATCATCATCATCATCATCACCATCATCATGACCACCGCCAGCATCATCACCATCACCATCACCATCACCGTCACCATGAGCCATCATCATGGTACTTCACGTCACTTACAATATAGTATATCGCGTGTTAGGGGTCGCTGCACGTTGACGCCCATGCCATAGTCGCCTTCTGCATGTGTCCTTTTATGCATCTTTACACTCTGACAGTTCACTTACTTCGCTGGATAGGAGGCTCGGCTTCAGTCAGATGATCTCCAGTGTATAGTTATTCTCCACCCGTTCTCTTAGCTGCTTGCTTCTCCCCGGTTTCACAGTCGGCCAAGTAATTTGCCGAGGGGGCAGGGGGGCTGCCAAGTTATAGCGTTGCGACTGGGTGAGAAGGATGTTCTTGAGTGAAGGTCAGACGGATGTCGTTACCGACGCCGTTTGGCTCAAGTGACCAAGCAGCGCATCTGCTGATCACCGCTGAGCAGCAAACCTCGTGGATCCGTTCTCGTGCAAATCCTCGGGAATTTGCAGGAGGAGGGGGAAGAGAAGGAGGAGAGACGATGGGGAGGAGTACTCACACAGAAGATCCCCCCCAGGCGATGGCATGATGACATGATGGTATGATGGCCGCCCGCAGTGGCAGCGCCACCCGCCATCGCCATCGCCATCGTCCTCGTCATTGTCATCGCCATCGCCATCCCAATACAAAATATCCTTCCCTGGCCAGGGCCGCGCCTGCCTGGGGGTCTATTTTTGATGGTCCTGGGGCCCGATCACGCACTCCAGAGGCCGAAATCGAACGGAAAATGGAGGGATCGAAAAAGTCATCTCCAATCTTGTCGGCGTCGTCATGGTCATCCGCTTACAGAATCCGTTCATTATCCCAGTGCGACCCTACCTAGGAGTTGGAGCCTTTAGCAAAGCAACATTAGTAGGAACCGCGCGTTTGCTTTTACCTTTGCTGTTGCTTTTGCTTGGCTCCCAGGGGACTGGGGGAACCGCCCGGGGCGGTTTGCACTGCCCGGCCACTTTGAGCCAATCGAGTAAGAACCCTCCTAGGCAGAGCCAAGGTAGGGAAGAATCAGTACCTTTCCCAGGATCCACGCAGAACTTTCCGAAGCGGATCCAGCCGTGGCGACCCCAAGCCTCCAGGAACACAAGGACGACGAGAAACGCATGGACGGCTGCCGTTTCCTCGGCTGGCCGCCTCCGGTCCTCGACCCCCCCCCTCCCCCCAAGGCGAAGGCATGAGAGGGCCGCCTTCCAAACGGAAGGCGCAGCCAGCCGCACCGCGCGCAGTGGTGAGCGGCACGGCCCTCGGCAGCAGAGAGCCGCCCGCTGGACGCCGTGCTCGCCTCCGTGCAGGGAGGAGGCACGAGGAGGAGAGGGGAGTAGAAATCCAGGCCTCGCAGATGGGGTCCGAGTAGATGAGGTCCTTCCAGATGGGAGGGGGTTCGAGCAGATGGGGTCCTTCGGACGTTTCCATAGGTTTCTGCATGTTTTCGGAAGCTTCTGAGTCCCGCGGTGGTTTCCATCGGCTGCGCTTCGTCCAGGGCGTTCCCGGGGTGCCTGGATCGTCCCGAACGGCCGCTAGAAAGCCAAGGTAGGACCCGAAAACCGGACGACGAGCGGGTCCGAGTAGATGGGGTCGGAGGATAGCGCCGCAACACGGATGCATCGGCTATGCGGCTCGATGTTGAGCTTGATGTTTCCCACGCCGACGTTGTCGATGCATCGATGCGTCGCCGACGATGCGGTGCGATCCTCCGACCCCATCCACTCGGACTCCATTCGGGAGGCCTCTAATGAAGCGGACGAGGAGGAGGAGAAGGAGGAGGAGGAGGTGGAGGCGGAGGCGGAGGCGGAGGAGGAGGAGGAGGAAGGAGGAGGAGGAGGAGGAGGAGGAGGAGGAGGAGGAGGAGGAGGAAGAATGAGGAGGATGAAGAGGAGGGAGGAGGGGAGGGCGAGTTTCGATGTTTTCGGGCGATTTCGCCAATTCTCGTCGGTTCTCCAGCCTCGGGTTGCTTCCCAGCAGCTGCGCCTCGCCGAGGGAGTTCCGCGGTGGTCCTGGATCGCCCCGAACGGCCGCGGGAGACCCGAGTATCGGCATTGGGAGGGGGAAGAGGAGGCAGCGGATGAGGAGGAGGGGCAGACTTTGCTCCGGCGCCACGGCTGCCATGTACCGTAGTGGAATTCAGGCCGTGCGGCCTTTTTCGCAGAATGGGCGCACGAATTCGGCAGGCGGCGCTCCGGGGGCTCGCCGCACAGACCTCGCACAGACCGGTGTTGTTTTGCTCTCCCTCGCGGCAGAGCACGCGCGAGTCGGCCGACTCGCGATGGTCCAAAACGGCACTCCGGCTCCGCAGCCACAGCGGTCTCGGAGGAGGAGGAGGGAGCTTCGATCAGGGGTGATTTCATCACCAGAGGGCCTACAGCGGGGACGCGCATCAAGACACTGGATGAGTTTCTTCAGGGTACCTCGGGTTCACTTCGTTCCGCGCGCTGCGCGATCTCTTCCCGTGGGCGTCAAGAGACTGTTGCGTCCAGGATGCGCTGGGTTTCACCGCTTGGAGCCATTGCCGTAGAAGCCCTCACCTTGGGCAAGAAACTTAGCGGATGACGGGAAGCGCGCTTAGACTCGAAGAGTCGCGCGATGGACGTATGTCGCCGAGAAGGGTATATTTATCAACGGGGGGAGGTCCAGGGGGGAATGGTTCGGGGTGGGACCGAGATTCGTGACTGGTCCGATAACGGGAACCGCGCTCAGACTTCAAGAGTTGCACGGTGGACGTGTTTGAGGCCAGAGGGATATGTTCATCAACTGGGGAGGTGCAGGAATGGAATGGTTCGGGGTGGAACCGAGAGTCGTGACACGTCGGATGACGGAACGCGCGCTTAGACTCGAAGAGTCGCGCGATGGACGTATGTGAACCCATAGGGATATATTTATCAACTCGGGGGGTCCAGGGGAGGGAATGGTTCGGGACGAGGGGAAGCGCGCTTAGTCTCGAGGAGTCGCGCGATGGACGTATGTCGCCCAGAGGGATATATTTATCTATGCGTGGGGGAGGGGGGTCCAGGGGGGGAATGGTGAGGGGGTCGCTCGTTCGTTCTGGGCGTGGCGGATGATGAGAAGCGCGCGTAGACTCGAAGAATCGCGCAATGGACGTATGTCGCCCAGAGGGATATATCAATTGGGGCGTGCACAGGGGGAATGGTTCGGGATCGCTCGCGGGTCGGGGACCAGGCGGATGACGGAAAGCGCGCTTAGACTCGAAGAGTCCGCGATGGACGTATGTCGCCCACAGGAATATCTTCATCAACTGGGGGCTCCAGGATGGGAATGATTCGGGATTGCTCGTTGGTCGGGGGCTCGTCGGATGACGGGAAGCGCGCTTAGACTCGAAGAGTCGCGCGATGGACGTTGCATCCGTGCCCGGAGAGAAAATCTTTATCAAGTGGGCGGGTCCAGGGGGGGAGTGGTGGCGGGTACCTCCTCCGCCGCGACTTGGTGGATTTAGAAACGAGCGCTTCGCCTGAGGCATCCTCTCCAACTCGCATCTTGGGGGTAGTATTTTACGACGCCCTATGCTTCAAATGAGCGATTTCCCCGAGACATCCTCGGAAATTGGTGATGTTGAAATCGTTGGCCTCATCTTCTGAACTTCAAAAATGGTCGCTTCGCCTGAGGCATCCTTGAACACATGGGATGCACCAAGAGCTGTTTTGAGATCTTTTCGGAGCGCTCTTGGATGACCTCAAAGATGGCCCAATAAGCGAAATTATTGGAACACACATGTTTCTCCTACACGTTTGTGTAACAGTATGCGTTTCGCTCGAGAAATCCCCATACACATTCCTTCGAACGGGTCCTCGACATCATCATAGCATGATGGACATGCCGATGTGGGCTAGGCTATGTAGGGCGATGGTCTGTTGGGTCAGTAGGGTCTGTAGGGTTAGGGTCTGTAGGGTTCGAAGGGTCTGTAGGGTTAGGGTCTCTAGGGTCCGAGTTTTCAGTGTTAGGGTCTGTAGTGTTAGGGTCTGTAGGGTCGGTAGGGTCTGTAGGGATAGTAGGGTCGGTAGGGTTAGGGTCTGTAGGGTTAGGGTCTGTAGGGTTAGGGTTGTAGGATTAGGGTCTGTAGGGTTAGGGTCTGTAGGGTTAGGATCTGCAGGGTTAGGGTCTGTATGGTTAGGGTCTGCAGGGGTAGTAGGGTCTGTAGGGTTGGGGCTTGTAGGGTTAGGGTCTGTAGGGTCAGGGTCTGTAGGGTTAGAGTCTGTATGCTGAGGGTCTGTGGGGTTCGTAGGGTGTGCAGGGTCAGTATATTGGAAAATGCATGTAGGGGGAATCTGGAAGTGCACAGAGGAGAGAGAGATAGAGAATATACTCAGATATATGCTTGCGAACGGTCGGAGAGAGTGTGTCCATAGGTACCCGTTGTGAACGTTCGGCGAGCTCGCGTACATTACATTTGGTCGAGATGATGTTGTACGTCCTTGCGCAATTCATCGCTTTCCCGCGCTGCCCGTCCATGTCAGGAAAGGTTTTCAAGCGAGCGTCTCGCCTGCGACATCCTCGCCGAATCGCGATCTTGGAGGCTCTATAAGCCGTTTTACGCTAACAATGAGCGTTGCGCCTGAGACGTCCTCGGACATTGGAGATGTTGAATTCGCTGACCGAATCTTCGGAACTTAAAACATGACAGTTTCGCCTGAGACACCCTCGAAACATGAGATGCGCCAAGAGCTGCCTTGAGACATCTTGTCGGTGCGCTCTTGGATGACCTCCAAGCTGACCCAATAAGCGAACCTTTTGCACCCCATACGTTTTTTTTTCAACCATCATGTGATGTCGAATCATCTTTTGAAGAGAGGGCGCCCCGCGTCTCCTCTCCTCTCTTCTCCTCCCCTCTTTTATCCTCTCCTTTCCTCTCCTTTACTCTCCTTTCCTCTCCCCTCCCTCCTCTTCCCTTCCCTCCCCTCCTCTCCTCTCCTCTCCTCT
>CAUYUJ010001761.1:0-2500 GCA_963575745.1 Prorocentrum cordatum
TACTACTACTACTACTACTATTACTACTATTACTACTACTACTACTACTACTACTACTACTACTACGAGTACGGCTACTACTACTACTTACTACGACTACTACTACTACTACTACTACTACTACTACTACTACTACTACTACTACTACTACTACTACTACTACTACTACTACTACTACTACTACTACTTGCACTCCGTACACCGTACATGTGTACACCGTACATCCGTACATGCGAGCTGCTTGGGAAAATGCACTACTTCCAGACCCCGAACGTTATGATCCTCCAGGGGGTGTTATCTGGGGCGTAGGGGTGCAGGGGAAAGCCTGAGCGAAGCTATCCGCCCGGTCCCGCGCATGTGCAGCTCTCAGGAATAAACCCTTCCCTTACCCATTCTTTCTCCCTCTTTCCAATTTCCCCCCCCCACCCTTTCAAAGGTACTCCAGCGAGCACAACTCTAACACCTACACGGTGTCGCTGGTCGCTGGTGCGTTTGCAGGCATCTCGTTGGTTCTCGGCACTCTTTGCCTTCCGCTATGCTTTCCCGAGATTATGCACAGTATTCTCCGCATCTTCTGATTCGTCGTCGTCCTCACTCTCCTTCTCCCCCTTCTCTTCCCTCTTCTCGTCTTCGCGCTCCTCCTCCAACATCCATTCCCCCCTCGCCCCCGACTGCTCCTCATCATTACCATCCTCGTCCACGCTCGATCGTCCCGCTGTTCCTCTTGGTCCCCCTCCTTCTCGCCCGGGGGTTTCCACCATTGCCGGCGCGATGCGTTGCCCCTGGCGGGTGGCACCGCGGCCTGCGGCATGGTCTTCCCGCTCGCCGCTCTTCGTCTTCCTTCTGTTCCCCAAAGCAGTGCTTGCACCTAGGGTTTCTTATAGGTTATCGAAGGAACTGGGCCTGTCTGTCGGTCTGGCGGCTATGTAGTCGCCGTCGCCGCCCCGTCGCCACCTTGTCGCCGCCCGTCGTCTAGGCCTGTCTGTCGGTCTGGCGGCTACGTCGTCGTCGCCGCTGGGCGTGATGGGAAAGCCAGGTGGGGGGTGTCAGTCGATGAGCGAGACATCGCGGGGCCGGGGGTCTCAAAAACAAGCGTTCCATGGAGTGGGGGCCTTCGGATGCGGGGGCGTGGTGGGAAGGCCAGGCGGGGGGTGTCGGTCGATTTTGGGCGAGAAATCGCGGGGTCGGGGGGTCTCAAAAACAGACGCTCCATGGGGTGGGGGCCTTCGGATGCCGGGGCGCGATTGGAAAGCCAGGTGGGGGGTGTCGGTCGATTTTGAGCGAGAAATCGTAGGGTCGGGGGTCCCCAAAGCAGAGTTCCAGAAGCCTGGGGATGCCGAGGCCAGGTTGGGGGCGAGGAGAGGGGGGTGGTGGGGGGTAGCGGTCGATGTTGGGCGAGAAATCTTGGGGTCGGGGGTCCCAAAAACCAAGGTTCCATGGGGTGGGGGCCTTCGGATGCGGGGGCGTGGTGGGAAGGCCAGGTGGGGGGTGTCGATCGATGTTGGGCGAGAAATCGTAAGGGCGGGGATCCCCAAACCAGACGCTCCATGGGGTGGGGGCCTTCGAATGCCGGGGCCTGGTGGGAAGGCCAGGTGGGGGGTGTCGGTCGAGTTTGGATGAGAAATCGCGGGTCGGGGGTCCCCAAAACAGAGTTCCAGAACCCTGGGGATGCCGAGGCCAGGCGGGGGGCAAGAGAGGGGGTGGTAGGGGGTAGCGGTCGATGTTGGGCGTTTGGGCGAGAAATCGTGGGGTCGGGGGTCCCAAAAACCAAGGTTCCATGAGATGGGGGCCTTCGGATGCGGGGGCGTGGTGGGAAGGCCAGGCGGGGGGTGTCGCCCGATTTTGGGCGAGAAATCGCTGGGTCGGGGGTCCCAAAAACAGACGCTCCATGGGGTGGGGGCCTTCGGATGCCGGGGCCTGGTGGGAAGGCCAGGCGGGGGGTGTTCGGTCGAGTTTGGATTGAGAAATCGCGGGTCGGGGGTTAGGTCCCAAAAACAGAGTTCCGAACCATTGGGGATGCCGGAGGGCCAGGCGGGGGGCGAGGAGAGGGGGGTGGTAGGGGGTAGCGGTCGATGTTAGGGCGAGAAATCGTGGGGTCGGGGGTCCCAAAAACCAGGTTTCCATGAGTTGGGGGCCTTTCGGATTCGGGGCGTGGTGGGTAAGGCCAGGCGGGGGGTATGCTGTTATTGGTTTTTTTTTGTTCGCCCGATTTTGGGCGAGAAATCGCTGGGTCGGGGGTCCCAAAAACAGACGCTCCATGGGGTGGGGGCCTTCGGATGCCGGGGCCTGGTGGGAAGGCCAGGCGGGGGGTGTCGCCCGATTTTGGGCGAGAAATCGCTGGGTCGGGGGTCCCAAAAACAGACGCTCCATGGGGTGGGGGCCTTCGGATGCCGGGGCGTGGTGGGAAGGCCAGGTGGGGGGTGTCGATCGATGTTGGGCGAGAAATCGTAAGGGCGGGGGCTCGAAAAACAGCGTCGACGCTCCATGGGGTGGGGGCCTT